>JARTUT010001140.1:0-21506 GCA_030674115.1 Micraspis discolor
ATGTGTAAATTGTAAAGTAAAATGCGATTGCCACATAGTATCGCTACCATTGGTCTTGTACTAATCCTAAATTGTCACATATTTACAACTTCAGTAATAATTCCTATGAGAATTCCACATAATTCCTTACTTTCAACACCGGAAAATATATAATTCGAAATCAATGTGGTCGTTCCATGTTTTCTTGATTAATTGTTCCGTTTATTACACTTAAATAAAATTATATTTTGTCTTGTGAGTATTAAATATTAATTATCAGAAATCACTTGTATTTTTCATTTACTTCAATGGAAATATCAGGTTTCGGAATTAGTTACGTTGTTCATCATCTTCAATATTTCATTTCAAATAATTGACATATTTTTATCCATAATTTAACCCTTAGATAGAATATCATTATTTTAAATTAATTATTCGTTGTTTTATTCGATTACATGTTGTAGCATCTTCAGATATTCAATTTCCATTACGAGATAGTTTTCCAATGATGTTGAAATCTTGGATTCAATTTCATTTAAAATGTCAGAAACCTTCATGTGTACTTAAAATTTCTATATTTTGTAACGAAGTAGTTTTGTTTGCGTAGCAGAAACCCGTTGACCTTGATCGACTCCAGCGAGATCACGCCGAGCGGTGGGGACACCGATCGATCATTCCCACCTCCATCTGCAGTGCGCACGACTTATGTGGTGGAGGGACCGAAGAATGGTATTTATAGGCGAGTCGAGCACTGGAACGGCAGTTCCTCGCACGGCGCGGAACTCAAAAAATAAATCAAGGCCTCTACCGTATAGTGGAAGGTCCAGCCAGTGTTGTGAGTGCTGGTAGTGAGTTCAGTGGTAGGCAGACATACCAAGGTAGGAAAGGGGGTGAGAGAGGACCGGAGGACCACTTGTGGAGGACGAGATTCCAGGAGGTGAGTGTGAGGTTCGATCGTTGAGACCGAACGACGGCTGCAGGAGGGCGTTTAGGGCATCACGTCCTTTACGAGTCCTTTAGCCGGTATTGCGGATCCGACATCTGGGTGCCGAGATGAGGAAACTCAATCGTCCCTAGATTGTGGGCCGTTTTATCTTGGCGGACTCCTGCTGTCCATCTCTCGGGGCTGACGTTGATGTACGAGATGAGGAAACTCAATCGTGCTTAGACCGAAGCTTTCCGTGACGTGGGCTGCTGCGCGGTGAGGGTCGTGGTGTGCCCCCTGTTGTCGTTTGTCGAACCGACCCCTGGAAGGCACGGGTTGGTCACGGGTGTCGGCTGGGTCCTTTAGCCGGTATTGCGGATCCGGAATCTGGGTGCCGAGATGAAACTCAATCGTCCCTAGGTTGTGGGCCGTTTTACCTCGGCGGACTCCTGCTGTCCATCTCTCGGGGCTGACGTTGATGTACGAGATGAGGAAACTCAATCGTGCTTAAACCGAAGCTTTCCGTGACGTGGGCTGTTGCGCGGCAGGCACTGGGTTGGCCCGATCTTTGGGGTGCGGAATTCGTCACGGGTGTCGGCTGGGTCCTTTAGCCGGTATTGCGTATCCGCCGTCTGGGTGCCGAGATGAGGAAACTCAATCGTCCCTAGGTTGTGGGCCGTTTTACCTTGGCGGACTCTGCTGTCCATCTCGCGGAGCTGACGTTGATGTACGAGATGAGGAAACTCAATCGTGCTTAGACCGAAGTTTTCCGTGGCGTGGGCTGCTGTGCGGCAGACACTTGGTTCGACCTCGGCCCTGTCGTCATCGCGGGTGGACGCGCGGTGGTTTGCGCATGCGCACACCATACCGCCGGTCACTCCGATTTTGGCTGGGCCTTGGCAGTTCTCTTCGAGGGGTTCTGTTGCGCACGGACACTAGTTGCGCCGTGTGGAACCGTGCCCCACGGACCCCCCCGCTTGGAAGGTCCATGTTGGCCTGTGTGAGGCTTTGGTTTTTGCCCCCCTCTCGCTTTTACCCCGAGACATCTCTCATTTTTATCACACGGCCTTAGTCATTCTTATACATTGAGTAACTCGCCACTGTAATCGCTTTGTGTGCACTCTAACCCCTTCACGGAATGTTACTGGACTTTTGGTGATTGATTAGTAGATTTGGGACTTGGGTTTTTAGAGGTTAAGGACTATGAAGATTTTGTGATTTAGATTAAGGACTGTTGTACCGAATATGAACTGTTGATTTATTTTAAGGACTGTGAGACGTATTATTTTGGAAAGTTTGTTTATTTAGTATGAATAGAGAGTATATTTTTAGTTAATCGCGTGTTTTATTGGTGACACCTCCACCTCCAACAGCTACCCACTTCATTCTCCACTGGAGTCTGCCTAGGCTCGAGCTTCTGGACATTCCGGAGGAGCTCGATAGGTGAGGGTGACGCCCTCAGAAGCAAATAGTCTGGCGCCCGAGTTTACTGATAAAGGAACTGCACGTAAGGGCGTTACAATTCTGGCGCCCGAGCAGGGGGACAGCAGGTTGTTGGAGGCTGGTGTTGGAATATAATAGAGATTTTTCTCTATTTTGGACGTTGGTTGTTGGAGTTTGAAGTTGTTGGAGTTTGGACGTTGCTGGATATCCTGAGGAAGTAAGGATGGATGTGGATATGCTTCGGGTGACGAACTCGTATGGGAGTTGCGTGCCCGGAGGTTGGAAGTTGGATCCACTGCGGATGAGGATAGGCTGTTGCTGCGAAGAGCGCTGTCAAGAGGGATAGACATTCCCGAGGATGTGGAGCTGAATACCCGATTGGAGCTGGCGGTCTGTGGTACGAAACTGAGCGAATTGTTGGAAGATGTTCCGGAGGTTGACACTGGAAATGCTCGAAATGTATATAGGAGGATGTTCAGCCGTCTGGAGCATGTTGAGCATAGATTGAGGTTGGTGAAGCCAGGCACCATGGAGGAAGGACTGACGAGAGACAGAATGATGGAAGTTTTGGAGGACGCTCGAATAGCGTTAGAGGATGCCCGTAGCATCGCTGGATTGGCCACGGAGGCGACTGAGACGCCGTCTTTAATTGATGCGCCGATACCTGTAGATAATATGCCGGTTTTGATACCGATGACCGATAGGACTTACCGAGCAAGAGAAGTTAGAGACCAGAGGCTGTCATTTGACATCGACGGCAGAGACGAGGAATTTCAAACGATTGGAACAAACACACGACCTTGTGGGATACGAACGACGACTGGTTCCATCAATCGCCGGATTTTTGATTCATTACGGAGCCGGGTGCGCAGAGAGACTGTGCCAACGACGACAGAGATACCAACACGTGGATTCACTGAATCAACGAGGAGAGCATCAGTACCGAATGCAAACATCGTAGGAGAGACAATAGAGTCAGTAGAGTCTGTGGTTACCCCACTACCGGTGCAGACAAGGAGACAAGAGAGAGAAACACCAATTCCCCCACCACGGGAGGACGAGAGGAGTATGTACCACATCTACCCCACTCGTGCCCCCACAGTCCCATTGTACATGTGGAACGTACATTATGACGGCTCGGGAAGTATCACAGCGTTTCTGGACGAGATCGAACAACTAGCCGAGTCGAGAAACCTAACACACGGAGATTTATTCAAGTCAATTTATGAGATATTGAGGGTGATGCACGAGATTGGTATGTACCACGAAAAGCAAACTTAGAGAGCTGGGAAGATTTTAAGACCAAAATCAAAAAGCCTTCTTGCCACCAAAACTACGAAGAGTTGCTTCTCGAAGATATTAAAAGAGAACGCAAGGCAAAGATGAAAAACTTGTACTGTACGTGACTCGAATGCAAAACCTATTTCGAAAGCTGGTACATAACTGCGTAACTGAGGCCGAGCAAGTCACAATTATTAGACGAGGCTTGTTGCCACATCTTCAGAGAGCACTCGTATTCCAGCATACTGATACAATTGAGGAACTACTGAATAAAGGCAAGGTGTTTGAGTTGGTACATTGGCAGGCACAACAGTATAAACCACCACCAGTACAGAATGCCATAGTAACACCAGAGCCTCATCTCGTATACCAAAGCCCGCAAACCAGACCGAATGTGTCAGACACGAATAGATCTGAGGTACCGACTAGAACGTCGATGGAGTTACCACACAGGAATAGTGACACGGTCGTTAGATCGAACGTTGTCGCCCAGGAACCACGGCCTAGTCCCAACCGAAGAACTGTGAGATTCAAAGAGAACACGATGGTATGTTTTAGATGTGGCGAGACAGGACATATGCGAATAAACTGCCGAAACCCTCCCAAGATTTCCTGTCCACGGTGTGGGAGAGGTGGCGTTTCTGCAAGAGAATGTGGTTGTTCGGGAAACTAAGTGAGGATTGCGCGAGGACGAGGCATCCGCAATCCTCTGAAAGACTAGCCTCAAAGTTAAATACCATTCAGAGACATCCGCCAGATAACCGACCTATAATTTATGTCAGTGTGGAAGGGAGAAACTTTCGAGCGTTACTGGACACTGGTGCTACGAAATCATTCCTGGGAAGAACTGTGGCTGATTACTGCGATCGAATGAACATACCATCTTTCACACACCAGGCTACGGCGAAGATAGCTGATGGACAGTCAGTATCAATTCCCAGATGCTATAGACTTCCATTGCAGTTGCACGACGACTGTATCACGGTGGATATGCTGTATATGGAGAGTTTACCGATAGACATAGTAGTTGGGATGGACGTGCTGAGTGACTACGATTTTAGCATTGAACTAAGAACTGTGTCCTGCTACTACAGAGGTAGATTACTGAGATCTGTCGGAGAGGAATCACTGTCCTGCTCGAAAGCCGATTATAACCATGAAGAACTGGAACTTCCTGAGAAAGAAAGACGAGAGCTCAACCGCTTTCTGGACGGGGAACTTGAACAATTTGACGATTCCTCGGACGGAATCAAGACCGATCCTGACAAGGTGGCGGCGATACAAGCAATACCAGTACCCCGAAGTGTCCGCGAAATTAGAAGATTTCTCGGAGTGGCATCTTGGTACCGTCGCTTCATACCGGAGTTTTCCCAGATTGTGGCACCGTTGACTCGCCTACTACGTAAGAAGCAGAAATGGCGTTTTGAGGCAGAGGAACTGAAATCTTTCGAACTGCTGAAGAAGAAACTCACGGAGGCCCCAGTTTTGGCGTGTCCTGATTTTGAGCAGCCGTTCGTGCTGCAGACTGATGCTTCGGACCAAGGATTGGGCATAGCGCTGACCCAGAGTGTCGATGAGGTCGAGAGAGTTATAGCCTATGCTAGTAGAACGTTGTCACCGGCTGAACGAAATTACTCGACAACAGAGAAAGAGTGTCTGGCTATAGTATGGGGCGTGGAGAAGATGAGACCCTACCTTGAGGGATACCACTTTACAGTATTGACAGACCATCAGTCGCTCCGATGGCTGAATTCAGTAAAGAGCCCTGCAGGACGTATTGCCAGATGGATAGTCTACTTACAACAATTTGATTTCGACATAAAATACCGAAAAGGATCCCTCAATAGAGTGGCCGATGCGCTGTCAAGAAGTCCATTACCTGGCCCAACCGAGGAGAGATTTGCTTGTCTGAGGAGACCAAATGCAAATGGTATACAAGGAAGTTGGCCGAAGTCGAAAATAATCCCGAGGCGTTGCCTGACTATTGCGTGAGCGATGGCAAATTATATCGACATTTCTTCGAGTCAAACGACTTGACTGAACCCGATATGTCCCGACCCTGGAAGCTGTGTGTGCCCGCCAACCAAAGAGAGGCTCTTATGCGGGAATATCATGATGCTCCAACCGCCGGACATATGGGAATAGCGAAAACTAGTTGCAGGATGGCTAGACTATATTACTGGCCAGGAATGTTTAGGGATATAGCTAAGTTCGTGAGATCGTGTCAGTCCTGCCAAAGATATAAAGTTTCGCAGCAACAGACTCCTGGAAAGATGCAGCCAAGTATAGGAAAGGACCCCTGGGATAAAGTTTGCGTTGACCTGATCGGTCCATTACCGCGTTCTACCAGAGGGAATACTTTTGTACTTGTGGCTCAGGATAAATTCACCAAGTGGGTGGAATTTCGTGCTCTACGCAAGGCGACAGCACCAGCAGTAACAAGGGCTCTCTTCGAGCAAGTGATTGCAAAGTTTGGTTGTCCTCGCACGGTGATATGCGACAACGGCAAACAGTTTGTTAGTCGAGAATTTCGGAGCTTATTGAGGCAATTGGGAGTTCGATTACGGTTCACACCGGTGTACAGCCCTCAAGCGAATGCGGTCGAACGGGCGAATCGTACGTTGAAAACGATGATAGCGCAATTTTGTGAAGGCGATCATCGTAAATGGGACGAGAGACTACCCGAGCTGGCTATGGCGACGAATTCGGCGAGACATGAGTCGACGGGATTTACTCCGTCGTTCCTCAACTTCGGCCGTGAAATGAACATACCAAGAGTGGTTGTTGATGGCGATGGTCCTAGAGAGGAGCCAGAAGACTCCGAAGCAGAGGAAGAAGATGCTCAGGACACCAGTCGTGAGGAGGTCCGAAGTCACGCGAGTCGGGTAAAACGGCTACGCGAAGTGTTTGAATTGGTACGAGTGCAGTTGGGTCGGGCATTCACCCAGCAAAGCCACTATTATGATCTCCGGCGACGGGAATGGAGATGTAGAGTGGGAGATGAAGTCTGGCGCCGGGAACGACCACTGTCCTCAGCGGCGAACCAGTTTTCGGGCAAATTAGCGCCGAAATTTTCGGGGCCATATGTGGTGACCAAAGTAGTTTCACCGGTGGTCTACGACTTGCGAGACGGATCGGGCAAGAAATTAAGGCATATCCATATAAAGGACCTGAAGCCCGCTAATGCTTCCTATGTTTCGTGCGCGTCTTTTCCGACATGACAGTAGTGCGCGTCCTTTTTCCCCACGTGACAGGAGTGCGCGTTCTTTTTCCCCGCATGACAGGAGTGCGCGTCCTTTCTCCCCACATGACAGTAGTGCGCGTCACCGCCCTGCCAAATGAACGCATAGTGCGCGTCTTTTCCCTCGCATGACAGTAGTGCGCGTCACCGTCCTCCCAAATGAACGCTTAGTGCGCGTCTTTTTCCGACATGACAGAAGTGCGCGTCACCGCCCTCCCAAAGGAACGCAGCGTGCGCATCACAGACGCCGACGAACAGTAGAGAGAATTGCTGATTTAGGCTAAGATTTCCTCTTGTATGTTATCGCAAATTTAGGCTAAGATTTTCTCTTATGTTGTTGATCGAGGCTAAGATTTTCTCTTATATTGTTGATTTAGGATAGGATTTTCTCTTATATTGTTGCTTTAGGATAAGATTTTCTTATATGGTTGATTTGGACTAAGATTTTCTCTTGGGTTTTATTAGGCTAAGGTCCTTTCTTCATCCTTTTGTGGTCAGGAAGGGAAAGAAAAAAAAATTCTTTTTTTATGGAAGTAAGGAGAGTGTAACGAAGTAGTTTTGTTTGCGTAGCAGAAACCCGTTGACCTTGATCGACTCCAGCGAGATCACGCCGAGCGGTGGGGACACCGATCGATCATTCCCACCTCCATCTGCAGTGCGCACGACTTATGTGGTGGAGGGACCGAGAATGGTATTTATAGGCGAGTCGAGCACTGGAACGGCAGTTCCTCGCACGGCGCGGAACTCAAAAAATAAATCAAGGCCTCTACCGTATAGTGGAAGGTCCAGCCAGTGTTGTGAGTGCTGGTAGTGAGTTCAGTGGTAGGCAGACATACCAAGGTAGGAAAGGGGTATAGAGAGGGACCGGAGGACCACTTGTGGAGGACGAGATTCCAGGAGGTGAGTGTGAGGTTCGATCGTTGAGACCGAACGACGGCTGCAGGAGGGCGTTTAGGGCATCACGTCCTTTACGAGTCCTTTAGCCGGTATTGCGGATCCGACATCTGGGTGCCGAGATGAGGAAACTCAATCGTCCCTAGATTGTGGGCCGTTTTATCTTGGCGGACTCCTGCTGTCCATCTCTCGGGGCTGACGTTGATGTACGAGATGAGGAAACTCAATCGTGCTTAGACCGAAGCTTTCCGTGACGTGGGCTGCTGCGCGGTGAGGGTCGTGGTGGGCCCCCCCCCCCTGTTGTCGTTTGTCGAACCGACCCCTGGAAGGCACGGGTTGGTCACGGGTGTCGGCTGGGTCCTTTAGCCGGTATTGCGGATCCGGAATCTGGGTGCCGAGATGAGGAAACTCAATCGTCCCTAGGTTGTGGGCCGTTTTACCTCGGCGGACTCCTGCTGTCCATCTCTCGGGGCTGACGTTGATGTACGAGATGAGGAAACTCAATCGTGCTTAAACCGAAGCTTTCCGTGACGTGGGCTGTTGCGCGGCAGGCACTGGGTTGGCCCGATCTTTGGGGGTGCGGAATTCGTCACGGGTGTCGGCTGGGTCCTTTAGCCGGTATTGCGTATCCGCCGTCTGGGTGCCGAGATGAGGAAACTCAATCGTCCCTAGGTTGTGGGCCGTTTTACCTTGGCGGACTCCTGCTGTCCATCTCGCGGAGCTGACGTTGATGTACGAGATGAGGAAACTCAATCGTGCTTAGACCGAAGTTTTCCGTGGCGTGGGCTGCTGTGCGGCAGACACTTGGTTCGACCTCGGCCCTGTCGTCATCGCGGGTGGACGCGCGGTGGTTTGCGCGTGCGCACACCATGCCGCCGGTCACTCCGATTTGGGCTGGGCCTTGGCAGTTCTCTTTGAGGGTTCTGTTGCGCACGGACACTAGTTGCGCCGTGTGGAACCGTGCCCCACGGACCCCCCGCTTGGAAGGTCCATGTTGGCCTGTGTGAGGCTTTGGTTTTGCCCCCTCTCGCTTTTACCCCGAGACATTCTCATTTTTATCACACGGCCTTAGTCATTCTTATACATTGAGTAACTCGCCACTGTGATCGCTTTGTGTGCACTCTAACCCCTTCACGGAATGTTGCTGGACTTTTGGTGATTGATTGGTAGATTTGGGACTTGGGTTTTTAGAGGTTGGGGACTGTGAAGATTTTGTGATTTAGATTGGGGACTGTTGTACCGGGTGTGAACTGTTGATTTGTTTTGAGGACTGTGAGACGTATTATTTTGGAGGGTTTGTTTGTTTAGTATGAGTAGAGAGTGTATTTTTGGTTGATCGCGTGTTTTGTTGGTGACACCTCCACCTCCAACAGCTACCCACTTCATTCTCCACTGGAGTCTGCCTAGGCTCGAGCTTCTGGACATTCCGGAGGAGCTCGATAGGTGAGGGTGACGCCCTCAGAAGCAAATAGTCTGGCGCCCGAGTTTACTGATAAAGGAACTGCACGTAAGGGCGTTACAATTTCTCATTCTTTTCGAACAGCTATGGTGAAAAACTATGACTTCTTTTGCACATACCTACTTAAGAAGGCTTGAAAACATTTTGGATAGTACGCGCCATGACGGTTCCGTCTGCGGTCTTTAAATGGTGTATGCACTTGGCACATTTTGAATGAATTGATTTGACCAAATCCGGGGATATCGGAGATGTGTCACGGTTTAAAATTTCCGTTCCGTTAGTTCCGACCAACTATTGGCAACGCCGCTATCTAGATAGTACATTTTCCGACCCGTGGCACTACTGTTGATGGTAGCGTTACTGAATGCTCTCCGCTCTGTGATTGCGTCTGTGGTCGTATATGTCGGGTTGACGCAAATCAGCTGGAGCGTGTCACTTTGCTTTGCTTTTCTCCGTTTTTCTGGCGAGTATCAAACCATTAAACTCTTGGATTTTTATCGTATTGATTGCGGATTGGAACAAGATTTATGGTTTAAGCCCTAATAGAGACCTGTTTCTATTTGGTTTATGGAAAAGGTTAACGCTTAATGCGGATTATAAAGGGGAAGATATTCGATGGAGAAGATTAGGTAAGATAACCTATATTCGGTCACGTTGCCCATTTCTGCAACTTCTTTTATTTTAGCTCCGTTTTATGTTGAGAGTACTTATGTTTGTTGTGCTGCGGATCTCGAACTGTCTGTGAACTCTGTGAACTATCTGCAAACTGTCTTCATGAGCTGTCTGAGGCGGTTTTGAGGTTGTCTGAAATAAGTGAGTCTACGTAGGATCTACGTTCTGTACAAACCATCTGTACTAGCTATCTGAACACATTCTACTTGGAAGATCGAACAATAGACACCCTGGTTGCCATTTGCCTTGTGGAAGTAATGTGAATTATTGTATTACGAAGAGCCTGAAGTACGTATTGACCCAATTTCCTTTCTACGAGGGTTGAAGAGTGAATGTTGGTTGAGAACCCATAATATCCTTTTGTTCACAGTCACTGTACATCTTAGACTGTTATGTAAGGTTAGTCCGTAGCATTTAAGTTATCTGAGAATATAAACGACTTAGGTCGAGACATTGATATAGCGATAAACAGTTGACCTGTTGTTCAGTCACCTAGATATAGACCGTTACATAGGTGTTTTATTCATGCTGGCCAGTATTAATCTAACTTTGAGGTTCACCTTTGGGTGATAAGTTTAGTAATATAATTCGGTTAAACGCATATTAAGATATTTGACTAGTAAGTTCGATAGAGATATTTTGTGGTAGGACATTGATTAGTTGTAGTGTTATCACCACATTTTTGGTGAGATTAAATTGTTAAACAATTGATTCTTTTTTTTCTTCCTACCAGTCACTACTCTCATTTTGTGTGATCGAGCTTGTTCTGGCTTCTAGAGAGTGGGTTTTCGTGTACGTTTTTCTCTTTGTTTTCCCCTGAGATCTGTGGTGATACCTCCCTTTATTTAACATCATAAAAAGAGAGTGGCGCCCTAGTAAATAGTCTCAGCTCTGAGAGCTAGTCCGGGAGGTATTTGGTACACTCTCTGGAACCGGGCGGGCTCGTGACATAAAGTGGCGCCCAACGTGGGGCTCGAAGTGGTTTCTGAGGGAACTTGTTTTGAGATTGTTTTTATTTATACAAGTTCAACTGAGGTGGTGACTGGATGAAAATAGATTGTTATTTTTAAGGTTCATTTGAATTTTTTTGTGCGGTTTACTTTGATTTTCAGATTTTGATCATATTTTGATTTTATTGTAAAGGTATTTGGCAAGTATGGTTCTGAAAATAATCTTAATAGGCTTAAGAAAGATGAATTACAATATGAATTGTGTGTAAGAGGTTTTAAATGTTCGGATACACAGACAGTTCGGGATTTGCGTGCCTGTTTGCGTCCTTTGTTGAAAGTAGAGAAGGGTAATAGGTCTTTTGAGTATCCTATAGTTGAGTTGGATACTGTATCAGAATTTAATATTTGTATGAGCAAGTATGATGAATTGTTAACGTTGTTTAGGGACCTGACCCATGCCTTGAGGCGATATTTACTAGGTTGTGTCATGTCGTTTCTCGGTTGGAACGTTTAGAGTCTGGTAGTTCGAAAGAATCTTTGCCATTGAATGTTGCTGATATGCTTAAAAATGTAAGAGTACTTTAGTTGATGTTTGCGCTCAGCCTCCGGCTTATGATCCTGCCTCTGTTTTTGTTGCTCCTCCTCTGAGGGTGACTGTTCTGATGATGAAGCCTCGGTTGCTTCCGCGCATCCACCATTTGCTCGTACTAGCACTCATGCGAATTTTGGGAACCTCCTCGTTCTTTGAATTTACAGAAGTGGAATTTAACTTTCACGGGTGATCCGAAGGATATTACGGTGCATAGTTTCTGGAACGTGTTGTAGAGTTGGGAAGGGCTCGTGGAGTGACAGAGAGTCAAATTTTCGATTCAGCTGTTGATCTTTTTCCGGTAGAGCGTTAATGTGGTATCGATCTAATCGTGATAAATTTAAGGACTGGAAGAGCTTGTCCTCCCTGCTTCTTAGGCATTACGAACCTCCAGATTATCGTTCTCGTTTGTTCACCGATATCTTGAACCGAACGCAAGATCCTCAGAATCAATTGTGGATTATTTGACATGCATGAACTCTATGTTTAGGAGATATGGGGAAGTTGATGAACAGATAAAGTTAGAATAATAACCAGAAATTTGGCGCCTTTTTATGCGACGCAGTTGCCTGTTGTTGATAGCCTACAGGAACTGGAGGATGTGCCTGCGCCTCGAGGTTAAAAAGTATCGTGCTGATAGCTATGTGCCTCCATCTAGGAAACGTCAGAGTTATGTTGACTCCGAACTAGCGTGTGTGTCGCTTCCTTGTGCTTCTTCTAGCTCTCGGTCTAGTTCTCTTCTGAGGTGAGTCCTCGTGAACCGCCGACGACGTCGACCGCTGTCGTGTGTTGGAACTGTCAGAAGTCTGGTCATAGACGTGTCAATTGTCCGTCACCAAGACAATTACTTTGTAATCGCTGCGGAAAACCGGTTTTACTGTTCGGACATGCCCTGATTGCTCTCCTCAGGTAAATTCTCGATCTGTACGCTTTGCTTCTCCTCCGCCTTCGGAAAACTCCTGACGAGGAAACTAGATGACCGCGGGTCGTCCTCGTCTGATCATAGTGCGGTCATAGGAAGAGCAGCTGTTCTTGATTACATTTTGTCCCATGCTGATGGAGACAAGCGACCTTACCTTACTGTACATATTTTGGGGCTTAAATTTGTGGGTTTGTTAGATTCCGGTGCGAGTGTTTCGCTTGTGGGTGGTAAGGGATATGAGAGACTTTTGGAGATTGATTGAAACTGACTCCATCGCTTAAATCGTGTACTGTGGCTAATGGGGATATATGCGAGAGTCCTGGTTATATTTCGGCTCCTGTTAAGTTGAAGAACAAGCTGATTTGGTTGAACCTAATGGTGGTTCCATCTTTGCGGCATTCCTTGATACTTGGGATAGATTTTTGGAGAAAAATGGATATAGTGCCTAATATAAGAGATGATGTCTGGCACTTTGCTTCCCCTGTAGAAGCTTTGGATGAACTCGAGGCTTCGAATGGCGTTAAGGAATTCCTTTCACCTGCTGAGAGGATGCAGCTGGATAGAATGTTGAAGAAAAATTTGCTCGCATGGGCGATGACCTTGATGTGCGTCTGCTGCTGAGCACCAGATTGAATTGCTTCCTGATACCCGACCTGTCAAACAACGTTGGTATCCAGTTTCCCCACACAAACAAAAGATCATAGACGCGGAAATTGATGATATGTTGAGAAAGGGAATAATTGAACCTTCTGGTAGCTCGTGGTCTTCACCAGTCTGTCTCGTCCCTAAGAAGGACGGTACTTATCGTTTTTGCGTCGACTATAGGCGCCTTAATGCCGTCACCAAGAGGGACGCTTATCCTATTCCATATATCTCTGGAATACTAGACAAATTGCGCGATGCTCGTGTGTTGAGCACTTTGGATATAAAACGGCCTATCACCACGTTCAGGTGGCTTCTAACTCGAGGGAATATACGGCTTTCACCGTCCCTGGTCGCGGCTTATATCAGTTTCGACGCTTGCCTTACGGACTAACCAATTCTCCCGCTACTTTCCAACGTATTATGGACGGTGTTCTTGGTCCTGATCTTCAGCCGTACGTCTTTGTGTACTTGGACGATATTGTCATCGTTAGTGGAGATTTCGCCACACACTTAGAAATTTTGGGTAAGGTGTTGATAGGCTTATAGCGGCTGGTTTTGTCGTGAAGCGTGAAAATGTTTTTTTGTCGCCCTCAGCTGAAATATTTGGGGTATGTTGTCGACAGACATGGTCTTCGCCCGGATCCTGAAAAGGTCGAGGCTATTTTGAGTATTCCTACTCCCACTAATGTTGCCGCCATCCGTTCTTTTTGGGAACCGCCGCATGGTATCGCCGGTTCATTCCTAATTTGGCCGATTTGAGCGAACCCCTCTCGAATTTGACTAAGAAAATGTCCGCTGGAATTGACACCCCAGTGTGAATTAGCTTTCAGTGAAATAAAAGAGAAGCTAGCGTCTGCCCCTGTACTCACTTGCCCTGACTTTGATCGCCAGTTCATTGTGCAAGTTGATGCCTCCGCCTACGGACTCGGAGCCGTTCTCACCCAACAATTTGATGATGGTGAGAGAGTCTTGTGCTATCTTTCCCGTTCGTTAACTCGACAAGAGCGCAACTATTCGACCACGGAGCGTGAGTGCCTTGCCGTGATTTGGGCTGTTGAAAACTACGCCATTACCTGGAGGGTACCTTCTTCAAGGTAATTACCGATCACCACTCTTTGCTGTGGCTGCATAACCCAAAGGACCCACAGGGTCGATTGGCTCGTTGGAGTTTGCGCCCAATGCCCTTCACCTTTGAAATTGTCCATCGCAAGGGTAAACTGAATGTCGTGCCTGATATGTTGTCCAGGTCCGTCCCAGTGTTCAGGACGAGGTGCTGGACTCTGATGATCGCCAGCTGTTCCATAAGTCTAGGGATCCTTGGTATCTCAAGATGAGAGAAGACTTGAACACATTTCCGGACAAATACCCTACCTGGAGGGAGGAGCATGGCTTACTTTGGAAATACGTTTCCGCCCCTTATCCTGGTTTAGAGATGCGGGGATTGTTGGAAATTGGTGGTACCTAGGAGTTCAGGAAGAGCCTACTTCGTCAACATCATGATGATATTTCCGCCGGACATCCTGGTGTCTTTAAGACTTATTGGCGCTTGAGACAACGCTATTTTTGGCCTAAGATGCGTGCCGATGTAGCCCCCGATATGTGAGTCGTTGCTCGGTGTGTCTGGAGCATAAACCTGACCTTCAAGCTCCTGCTGGAACTATGGGAACCCGACCGGTTGTTACCGAACCTTGGGAGATGATAAGTTTGGATTTCGTGGGTCCCTTGCCATCGTCCAACGGATATAAGTACATCTTAGTAGTTACTGATTATTTCTCCAAGTATGTTTTGACCTTTCCTTTGCGCAATGCTACTGCTGTTTTCTTTGTCATCTGCTGGAGCAGCATATTTTTCTTGTTTACGGAGTTCTCGTTTGCTCATTTGCGATAATGGCACCCAGATGCGCAGTACCTCTTTCACGTCGCTGTGTCAGAAATATAAAGTCAACATCATATTCACTCCAGTTTATAGTCCGCACTGTGATCCTACCGAGCGCAGCAATGGTATAGTTAAGACCATGCTCTCCTGTTATGTCAAGGATAACCATAAAACTTGGAGTAAACACCTTTCTGCTGTTACTTGCGCCGTTCGTACTGGTCGTCATGAGGTTATTGGTTGTAGCCCATACTTCGCTAATTTTGGCAGAGAATATCGCCCATCTGGAGATGCCTATAACACTGTGGTAGAGTTGACCCAGACGTCCTTCGGAGGTTGTGGACGCTAAAAGGTTGGCTACCGGCTGTTGTTTGCCGACATTCAGAAGCGCTTGGCTCGCGCTCAGGAGCGTAATCGTCAACGTTATAATTTGCGCCGCCGTCCTGTCACTTTCCGAGAGGGAGATCTTGTCCTGACCCGCAATAAACTTTTATCTGATGCCTCTAAGGGCTTTGCCTCCAAGTTGGCGCCCAGATTTGTCGGACCCTGCACTGTGCGTCGGAGAGTTGGCCATAATGCTTATCAACTGCAATGGAGGGATGGAAGTGATAGAGGTGTCTGGCATGTTAAAGATCTCAGACGATATCCTGATACCTGTTTGGAGGAGAGTACCTAGTTTTGGTGGTTCTGAGTTGTCGGGTGGCTTAGTGCTTTATGAGTGCGTTCCGGCTTGAGATTGCCTTTGTTTCTACGTTTTAGCCCCGGTGACGGTGGGGATATTTTTGGGACCGTCATACGCTCGGGAATATGACCGTCTAACATCTGACGAGTCCGTTTCAGTAAGTAAATGTCGTTCGTACCTTGCCTTTTCTGTACGTTTTAGCCCCGGTGACGGTGGGGATATATTTTTGGGACCGTCATATGCTCGGGATTATGACCGTCTAACATCTGACGTGTCCGTTTCGTTTTGTTTTGTTTTTTTGTTGTGCCTTGCCTTCGCTTTGTGAGTTTGGGATCCCGATTATGGTGGGGATGATTTGATTTCGTATTGGCTTATACTGTTGGCTGCCTTGGAGCAGAAGTGTGTGGTTTTTTTTTGCCGTGTCGGCGATTGGATTTTTTTGTGCCGATGTGGCGACTTTTGGCGTTTTTGATTCCGGAGTTGATGACGTGAAATACCCGATTGTGACTTTTCTTTGCGTTTGCCTGGAAGGCGCGTGTCTTGATTGAGATTTTCCTTTATTGTGTTTTTTTTTCGAGAAACTCCTGACGAGTTAGTGACACCAGTGGTCGTGTATTGTCGCAGCGCACTTTACCCACGAGGACCATTGGAATTTCCGGCTTTGACGTTGCCTATATTTGAGTAAATTATTATCCCGATTTTGAGTTTCTGATTCGGACATCACCTCTCTAGGATGTGATGGGGTCGTGGAGGTTGCGACCTTCGATAAAGCAAGTCCTCCTTGTTCAGCACCTTAACCGTGGTCTTCGATTCGGATTCCGGTTAAGTTTTCTTTTGTTTCAAAATTTGACATTTCGACCATTTTGGCTTATTGTTTTGTTTTTGGTTGAATCGATTGCTTTCTTCTTCTTCTTGTAGTTTTTCCGTTATACCCAGCTGGACAAGCCGGTATCTAGTCGCCCTCAGTGACTAGATATCTTTCACTTTTTGATTGTTTTGCCATCTTGGCGTTGAGTTTTGTTTGGCGAGTGCGCAATATGGTTCTTATGTGAGTCGTCGGTGACCTATGCTCACCTCCTGTGGAAGGAAGGGGAGTTGTCACGGTTTAAAATTTCCGTTCCGTTAGTTCCGACCAACTATTGGCAACGCCGCTATCTAGATAGTACATTTTCCGACCCGTGGCACTACTGTTGATGGTAGCGTTACTGAATGCTCTCCGCTCTGTGATTGCGTCTGTGGTCGTATATGTCGGGTTGACGCAAATCAGCTGGAGCGTGTCACTTTGCTTTTCTCCGTTTTTCTGGCGAGTATCAAACCATTAAACTCTTGGATTTTTATCGTATTGATTGCGGATTGGAACAAGATTTATGGTTTAAGCCCTAATAGAGACCTGTTTCTATTTGGTTTATGGAAAAGGTTAACGCTTAATGCGGATTATAAAGGGAAGATATTCGATGGAGAAGATTAGGTAAGATAACCTATATTCGGTCACGTTGCCCATTTCTGCAACTTCTTTTTATTTTAGCTCCGTTTTATGTTGAGAGTACTTATGTTTGTTGTGCTGCGGATCTCGAACTGTCTGTGAACTCTGTGAACTATCTGCAAACTGTTCATGAGCTGTCTGAGGCGGTTTTGAGGTTGTCTGAAATAAGTGAGTCTACGTAGGATCTACGTTCTGTACAAACCATCTGTACTAGCTATCTGAACACATTCTACTTGGAAGATCGAACAATAGACACCCTGGTTGCCATTTGCCTTGTGGAAGTAATGTGAATTATTGTATTACGAAGAGCCTGAAGTACGTATTGACCCAATTTCCTTTCTACGAGGGTTGAAGAGTGAATGTTGGTTGAGAACCCATAATATCCTTTTGTTCACAGTCACTGTACATCTTAGACTGTTATGTAAGGTTAGTCCGTAGCATTTAAGTTATCTGAGAATATAAACGACTTAGGTCGAGACATTGATATAGCGATAAACAGTTGACCTGTTGTTCAGTCACCTAGATATAGACCGTTACATAGGTGTTTTGTTCATGCTGGCCAGTATTAATCTAACTTTGAGGTTCACCTTTGGGTGATAAGTTTAGTAATATAATTCGGTTAAACGCATATTAAGATATTTGACTAGTAAGTCTGATAGAGATATTTTGTGGTAGGACATTGATTAGTTGTAGTGTTATCACCACATTTTTGGTGAGATTAAATTGTTAAACAATTGATTCTCTTTTTTTTCTTCCTACCAGTCACTACTCTCATTTTGTGTGATCGAGCTTGTTCTGGCTTCTAGAGAGTGGGTTTTCGTGTACGTTTTTCTCTTTGTTTTCCCCCCTGAGATCTGTGGTGATACCTCCTTTATTTAACATCATAAAAGAGAGTGGCGCCCTAGTAAATAGTCTCAGCTCTGAGAGCTAGTCCGGGAGGTATTTGGTACACTCTCTGGAACCGGGCGGGCTCGTGACAACCAAAGTTCAATAAAGCCAATTGGGTGGCTGAGGTTTTTTCATTTCATTAAAAAACTTTTAGTCAACTTCAATTAAGGTCGGAATCTTTGAAAGAAAGACAACTAAGATGTCTAAAATAATAGTTTATTCACTTGACATAATTTGAGTGGAAACGCCATTCTGAAACACAGGACAAGTCTACTGTTTTCTATGGCATTTAAGCGATGGCGCCACTATGCGCATAATTCAAAATTATTTTACTCATTTTCGCTTTCATTCCTGCATGTCAATGTCGTAAACGTTCAATTTTCGTCGTCTATGAACAATTTTTCTCGAGGAACTAAATTAAAAAAATCACTCTCGCCTAATACTTTCGAATCTAAACCAAGAAACTGATATAAGGCATGTTTAGGGTTCTGTCGTGACGAGTAGAAAAAAAAAAAACACAGGGTAACTTACAGCTGGTTTATTTCTGAACTTTTGTTTCGAGAACGACCTTTCTCTACGAGAACTGAAAGGCGAGAGGTTTCGTGAACAACCTTTCTTAACGAGTACCGAGAGGCGAGAGAGAGTAATATACAGGGGGTAGAAAGTCCCTTACTAAACAACGTGACACTGTTTTGGCCAATAATAACGTGTACCAAAAACGTTAATCAGATCGACCAATCAGAAAATAGATTGAAAAAATTATGGAAGGAACAAAGGAATTTCTGACATAATGGCGGATAACAAACAAAGCATGAAGTGAAAGCTATTTGTACTATAAATACGAACTTTCACAAAATATCGGTCTTTTTGACTTCAGAGTTATTGCAGAGTGAATCATTTGAAACCTAAGCATTTAATTTCAAATTTTTGAAATGGGTTACAAATGTGTTGTTCCAGGATGTTCATCGAAATATGGGAAAAAGTGTAGGTTCCATTTCCGTAGATTTCCACTAAATAGGGAGGTGAGTGTAACAAATAATTTTAAACTACCACAAACTGTTTATCTTAATATAAATTTGTAGTTAGCGGAGAAGTGGATGGAAAAAATTGGAAGAGAAGATTTGAAGGCTAAATCCCAAAAGGATCTTTACGATAATTGCAGGATTTGTGACAAACATTTCAGGCCTGAGGATTTTTGTCCGATTCAATAATAAAGCAGGCAGTCTTCTTGAAGCTGATGCCGAACCATGCTTATTTCTTAATCATGATGTCAGGAAGCCAGGTACACTTCTTCTTTTATAATTTGCAAATTTTATTACTCGAAGATCTTACTTAGCTATATCATAAATAGTTTCAACCTCATTATATGACTATATTTTATAGATGAATTGTTGTAGAATTGTGAAACGTTCACTATGTTTCTCAAATCGTTATTCTTTTCAGAAGCTCCGGAATGTCTATCGGAAAAGGAGTATCTCATACGGAAGAAGTGCCACCAAGTAAGTTTTACTATGGATTGTCAAGAAAATGAAGTTTTAAGGATCTTGGGCCTACCAAAATTTGTTTTCGGTGTTTTAATTGTTTTCCTAATTCGTATATGAATTCTTCTTTTCATAATTCTTTGAGGTAGATATTTTTATTAGCAATTAGTGTTTTTTCTAGCCAGGTTATTGTTTATGTCTCATATCCTTGAAAGATAATCAATTTGAAATATTATTTTTTGAAGTGAATTTTTGATTAGGTATAAACATTTTGTTCCAACTAAGCTAAATAAGATTATTATATATGATGATGAATTGCAATTTATTGTAAATTATATATCTACGTTGCAAATATTAGAGTCAATAATTCAATCTGTCTTATGAAATATATACCTATGTTTTTATGATTAGACGATATGCAATAATAATTCTTCAATTTTAATGTATTGATCTTGGCCTGAAGAAGACGATAAATAGACTTCGAAACGTAGCTCCAGATCGAAGCACTTTTTTTTTCCTTCCACCGAAATTGTACTTTCAACATTGTAAATCATTCAATATCATTATTCAATATTATTGACTCTGATCCTATTGTGATTGTTATCCCAGAAATTTTGCTTAAACTAATTAAATACACAATTGTTATATTAACTAGTTTTCATTTCCCTGTGACAAAATAATTTCAGGAATCCATTCTAATTGCATTTTCTCTGATCCTGAATTATTGAAAACTTTCATTTTCCAACTTGGTTAATTCCAATGAGGTTGGAAATGAATTGTTTCATTAATTCACGTCCAGAGAAGAATGCAATTGGAATTTCTGGATTTCGAACAGCCTGTCGATACCCCTCATTTACTTCCCACCTAAATTTCCCCACCTCCCCTACCCTTTTTTTTCGGCGGGTACCAAGAATGTCAAAGTCTCGCATTGTCATCAAAATCGGCGACAGTTTCCGATCTATATACTTTTATTTATCTATGGTAATATATTTAGGGCTTGAACCACCCTAAAGTAGCTTAGATGGTAGGGATAACTATTACAGGGGTATGCGGCGTTGTCACGTTGAGATATAAATCTTACAAACATGCAACAACTAAATTACGTTTAACATGCCGCCCCCCTTGAAAGGTCGGACCTTTCAATAAATCAAAGCTACTTAAACTTATCGAACTACTTAACTTATTGAACTACATGTAACAAACATGAATAGTAATCAGTTAACTTATTGAACTACATGTAACAAACATGAATAGTAATCAGTACGATATACATTATTGCCCGTATGAAGACATTATTGTCCACAAATTATTCCTACTGTGGCAGTAAACATAGCTTGGCCACAGAGCGTTTGAAGACAGAGCACTTTGTTTTTACTTTCACCACACGCACAATATTCTCGACCAGGATAGACTTCGATAATTTTACCCATGAGCCAACACAGGGGAGAAATGTTATCTTCTTTTAGGAGGACCAAAGCACCAACCGTGACTTCAGGATCTTTCTGGAACTGCCATTTTGTGCGCTGCTGCAATGTGTGGAGATACTCCTGGGCCCAACGGGACCAAAAACTTTGAAATATCTGCTGCATTAGACGATAGCGCTTCAGATGATTCACCTTGACGTCGTACAATTCCGCTTGCGGCACAGCCGTCAGTGGTCGACCAATTAAAAAATGAGCCGGAGTCAGCCCTTCTAGCTCTTCGGGTGTAGTCGAGAGGGCTACTATAGGTCGAGAATTCAGAACAGCTTCCACTTGCGTCAAAAATGAATAAAGTTCCTCATAGGTCAACAATTGACCTCCAACAACTCTTTTCAAGTGGTGTTTACACGATTTACGGCGGCTTCCCACAAACCGCCAAAATGGGGGGACCGAGCTGGTATGAAATGCCAGTCAATTTGTTACCAATTAAATAAGCTGAAAATTCATCGCTTCGAGTAATATTCTGAATGGCTTTCAACTCGTTATTGGCTCCGACAAAGTTAGTCGCATATCGGAATATAAATCGGAGCAAAGACCTCGTCTAGAAACGAACCGTTTCAACATACTCAGGAATCCTTCGCTAGACAAATCCGAAATCAGTTCGATATGAATGGCCTTT
>JARTUT010002445.1:0-21499 GCA_030674115.1 Micraspis discolor
AACACGGAGAAATGCGAAAAAACAAGAAGGAATCCGAAGAAACACGAAAGAAACCGAGGTTATACGAAAGAAACCGAAATTACACGAAACAACGCGAGAAAACACGAAAGAACACCAAGTAACACAAAAAATCTAAAGGAACCTGAAAAAAACCCGAAACACAAAAGTACTTGTAAATTGCACACCCGTATATCACCCGATCGTAAACTTATTGTAAATTGCACACCCTGTATGACATTTTATCGAAATCCGCTCCCATTCGCGAGAAAACTTGAAGGAGAATGCATATAAGACACTCAGTATACAATTGATTAGCAGTGAAAAAAAAAACCAGAAGAATATCGTTGTAACTCCATCTATTCGAGTTCAGTAATTACCACGAAGGAAGTATCAAAATTATTCTATGGAGCTCCTATGTAACACCCCGTATATGTTTCGAAGATAATTTTTCCGTAAAAAACCCGAAGGAACACAAAAAACTTGAAAAAACTTGAGAGCTCGCAAAAAAACAGAAGAACTTGTAAAGTGCTCACCCCGTATATCACCCGATCGCAAATTCATTGTAAATCGCACACCCTGTTTGACATTTTACCGAAATTAGCTTTCACACGTGAAAAAACATGATGAAAAATGCATATGGGACACCCAGTATATAATTGATTTCCAGTGGGTGCTTTCATCATAAGAAACAAACCGAAAGAATATCGTTTTAACTCTATCGTTTCAAGTGCGGTGCATTCCACGAAAAAGAACCCGACGAAACACGGAAAAACTTGAAAGAACCCGAAGTACCACGAAAGAACGAAAAATATCCAAAGGAACCGAAAAAACCCCGAAGGAGCACAAAATCATCGAAAGCGCGCAAAAAAACTCGAAGGCAAGCTTAAAACCCCGAGGGAGCACAAAAAACCGAAAGCGTGCAAAAAATAACGAAAGAACTTTTAAATTGCACACCCTGTATATCAATCGATCGCGAAATCATTGTTAATGGCACACCCTGTATGAGATTTCATTGAATTTAGCTCCCTTACGCGGGAAAAGCACGAAAGCTGAGAAAAACTCTGGTGAATGTCAGCGCTACTCAGATCTGACACCCTGTATATGAATCGAATATATTTTATCGAATTAAGATCCCAAACACCCCGAAACAACACAAAAACTCGAATTTGCGCAAAAAAAATCAAATTAACTTGTAAATTGCACACCCCGTATATCACCCGATCGCAAATTCATTGTGAATCGCACACCCTGTATGACATTATACCGAAATCAGCTCCCATTCGCGAGAGAACTTGAAGAAAATGCATATGGGACACCCGTATATAATTGATTCGCAGTGGGTGCTTTTTCATCAAAAAACAAACCGAAAGAATATCGTTTATAACTCTATCGTTTCGAGTTCAGTGCATTCCACCAAGAAAGAAACCGACCAAATACGAAAAAACGCGGAAAACATGATAGAACCCTAAGTAACACGAAATCTCTCGAAGAAAGAATCTGGTGAAAATCAGTGCTTTCCATAAGCACAGCCTGTATAGCGATTTTTTCGAGATAGCACAGCCTGTATAGCGATTCATCGCGATCTGTGTGCATTCTTCAAGGACGAAAATGAATTAGCGCGAAAATAGAGCCTGAAATGACAATTTTCAAACGCATATTTGAGGTGTTTTTCTTAAGAGTCTTGAATCGCGGGTGGTATCTAGAGATTCGGAATCTCCTGTAGATTCTTATTCGAGTGCTCGGAAGGTGGAAAAAATCTTCCACCGCCCATATCCAGCGAAAAATCGATGCCGTATTTTCAAATTTGGAGCTCGCGTTCGGCTATCATCGGAATCGTATGAGAAACTATGACACTTCTGATCGAAATATCGAGTAAATTGCCGAATTTGGAATGAAGAATTCGCGGCCTTATTTCGCTACTTGGATATGAAAATTGGTACCTGAAGAAGGGGAATTTCCTCAAGTTTCATTTTCTACCGCCGAAAATGCGTTTAGAGGCTTGTAGCGCATGCACGAATCGAAAGCATCATGGGTCATTTTGACGTTTCGCGGGGCTGGCGAAACTAAAAATTGCCGTTTTACTTACGGGATTTTAGCCTAGAAATAGGGAGGCTCCGGAGTTCTAATGGGTTCTAAGGAAACCGGACGTCCTCGCTCTCGGAATATGTGGCGAGTCCGGGAAGCTGGGCGTTGCGGCTTCGGAGCCTATTTCCTTTTTTCTGAGGTACTTTAGGCGATTTCGCGAAAAACGTCATTTTCGCGATTTTCTTTCGAAAATTTCGGGCACTTTAAGAGCGCCCGGGGGGGGTTACGGGGTCGCTTCTCCTAGAACAGGATACGCCTTTTCGATCTGTTTTAAGATTCCTCTCGAGCGGCCCCAGGCTGCACGGAAAGCTTACGCTTTCCGGGTCCCCGACAGGACCGTTTTCGATTTTTTCTCTGGTTCCCGATCTTATCGTTTTAATATAATAGACTAGTAAGCGGGTAGATCAATAGGCCCGTAGATCCATAGGCCCGTAGATCCATAGGCCAGTAGTTCAATAGGCCAGTAGTTCAATTGGCCCATGGATCAATATAGACCATAGATCAATATAGACCGCAGATCAATAGGGCCCATACATCAATGAAGCGCGCAGAAACACGAAACACGTCAAATTACCCGTTGAAAGCGAAAAAGCTAGAAAGAACTGAAAAAAACACGGAGAAACGCGAAAAAACACGAAGGAATCCGAAGAAACACGAAAGAAACCGAAGTTGTATGAAAGAAACCGAAATTTCACGAAACAACGCGAGAAAACACGAAAGAACACCAAGTAACACAAAAAATCTAAAGGAACCTGAAAAAAACCCGAAACACAAAAGTACTTGTAAATTGCACACCCCGTATATCACCCGACCGTAAACTTATTGTAAATTGCACACCCTGTATGACATTTTATCGAAATCCGGTCCCATTCGCGAGAAAACTTGAAGGAGAATGCATATGAGACACTCAGTATACAATTGATTAGCAGTGAAAAAAAAAAAACCAAAAGAATATCGTTGTAACTCCATCTATTCGAGTTCAGTAATTACCACGAAGGAAGTATCAAAATTATTCTATGGAGCTCCTATGTAACACCCCGTATATGTTTCGAAGATAATTTTTCCGTAAAAAAACCCGAAGGAACACGAAAAACTTGAAAAAACTTGAGAGCGCGCAAAAACAGAAGAACTTGTAAAGTGCTCACCCCGTATATCACCCGATCGCAAATTCATTGTAAATCGCACACCCTGTATGACATTTTACCGAAATTAGCTTTCACACGTGAAAAACATGATGAAAAATGCATATGGGACACCCAGTATATAATTGATTTGCAGTGGGTGCTTTCATCATAAGAAACAAACCGAAAGAATATCGTTTTAACTCTATCGTTTCAAGTTCGGTGCATTCCACGAAGAAAGAACCCGACGAAACACGGAAAAACTTGAAAGAACCCGAAGTACCACGAATGAACGAAAAATATCCAAAGGAACCGAAAAAACCCCGAAGGAGCACAAAATCACCGAAAGCGCGCAAAAACCTCGAAGGAAAGCTTAAACCCCGAGGGAGCACAAAAAACCGAAAGCGTGCAAAAAATAATGAGAGAACTTTTAAATTGCACACCCTGTATATCAATCGATAGCGAAATCATTGTTAATGGAACACCCTGTATTGTATTTCATTGAATTAAGCTCCCTTACGCGGAAAAGCACAAAAGCTGGAGAAAAACTCTGATGAATGTCAGCGCTACTCAGATCTGACACCCTGTATATGAATCGAATATATTTTATCGAATTAAGATCCAAAACTCCCGAAACAACACAAAAACTCGAATTTGCGCAAAAAAATCAAATTAACTTGTAAATTGCACACCCCGTATATCACCCGATCGCAAATTCATTGTGAATCGCACACCCTGTATGACATTATATCGAAATCAGCTCCCATTCGCGAGAGAACTTGAAGAAAAATGCATATGGGACACCCTGTATATAATTGATTCGCAGTGGGTGCTTTCTTCATAAAAAACAAACCGAAAGAATATCGTTTATAACTCTATCGTTTCGAGTTTAGTGCATTCCACCAAGAAAGGAACCGACCAAATACGAAAAAACGCGGAAAACATGATAGAACCCTAAGTAACACGAAATCTCTCGAAGAAAGAATCTGGTGAAAATCAGTGCTTTCCATAAGCACAGCCTGTATAGCGATTTTTTCGAGATAGCACAGCCTGTATAGCGATTCATCGCGATCTGTGTGCATTCTTCAAGGACGAAAATGAATTAGCGCGAAAATAGAGCCTGAAATGACGATTTTCAAACGCATATTTGAGGTGTTTTTCTTGCGATTCACGAAAAGTGGTAGGTATCTAGAGATTCGGAATCTCCTGTAGATTCTTAATCGAGAACTTGGAAGGCCTGAAAAATATTCGACCGGCCATATCGAGCGAAAAATTGATGCCATATTTTCAAATTTGGAGCTCGCGTTCGGCTATCATCGGAATCGTATGAGAAATTATGACATTTTGCCTCATTTCACCGTAAAAATTGCCGAATTTGGAATGAAGAATTCGCGGCCTTATCTCGCTACTTGGATATGAAAATTGGTACCCAGAGATGGGGAATTTCCTCAAGTTTCATTTTCTACCGCCAAAAATAAGTTTTGAGGCTCGAGGGGCCCGCACTGAGCGAAAGCATCATGGGTAATTTTGACGTTTCGCGGGGCTGGCGAAACTAAAAATTGCCGTTTTACTTACGGGATTTTAGCCTAGAAATAGGGGGGCTCTGGAGTTCTAATGGGTTCTAAGGAAACCGGACGTCCTCGCTCTCGGAATATGTGGCGAGTCCGGGACGCTGGGCGTTTCGGCTTCGGAGCCTATTTCCTTTTTCTGAGGGACTTTAGGCGATTTCGCGGAAATGACGTTTTTCGCGATTTTCTTTCGAAAATTTCGGACACTTTAAGAGCGCCCGGGGTGGTTTCGGGGTCGCTTCTCCTAGAACAGGATACGCCTTTTCGATCTGTTTTAAGATTCTTTCGAGCGGCCCTGCGGGCTGCTCGGAAAGCTACGCTTTCGGGTCCCTAACGGGACCACCTGTCAAAATTTTCTCTGGTCCCCGATCTTATTACTTTATTATATAGACTAGTAAGCGGGTAGATCAATAGGCCCGTAGATCCATAGGCCCGTAGATCCATAGGCCAGTAGTTCAATAGGCCCATGGATCAATATAGACCATAGATCAATATAGACCGCAGATCAATAGGGCCCATACATCAATGAAGCGCGCAGAAACACGAAACACGTCAAAAACCCGTTGAAAGCGAAAAACGTGAAAGAACTGGAAAAAACACAGAGAAACGCGAAAAAACACGGAATAATCCGAAGAAACACGAAAGAATCCGGATTTACACGAAAAAACCGAAATTACACGAAACAACGCGAGAAAACACGAAAGAACATCAAGTAACACAAAAAATCTAAAGGAACCTGAAAAAACCCGAAACACAAAAGTACTTGTAAATTGCACACCCGTATATCACCCGATCGTAAACTCATTGTAAATTGCACACCCCGTATATCACCCGATCATAAACTCATTGTGAATTGCACACCCTGTATGTTATTTTATCGAAATCAGCGAGAAAATTTGAAGAAAAATGCATATGAGACACTCAGTATACAATTGATTAGCAGTGAAAAATAAAACAAAAGAATATCGTTGTAACTCCATCTATTCGAGTTCAGTAATTACCACGAAGGAAGTATCAAAATTATTTTACGGAGCTCCTATGTAACACCCCGTATATGTTTCGAAAATAATTTTTCCGTAAAAAACCCGAAGGAACACAAAAACTTGAAAAAACTCGAGAGCGCGCAAAAACAGAAGAACTTATAAAGTGCTCACCCGTTTATCACCCGATCGCAAATTCATTGTAAATCGCACACCCTGTATGACATTATACCGAAATCAGCTCCCATTTGCGAGAAAACTCGAAGAAAATGCATATGGGACACCCCGTATATAATTGATTCGCAGTGGGTGCTTTCATCATAAAAAACAAACCGAACGAATATCGTTTATAACTCTATCGTTTCAAGTTCAGTGCATTCCACCAAGAAAGGACCCGACCAAATACGAAAAACGCGAAAAACATGATAGAACCCAAAGTAACACGAAAGAACGAAAAAATCCAAAGGAAATCAAAAACCCCGAAGGAGCACAAAATCAACTTAAGCGCGCAAAAAAACTCGAAGGAAAGCTTAAAACCCCGAGGGAGCACACAAAAAACCGAAAGCGTGCAAAAATAATGAAAAAACTTTTAAATTGCACGCCCTGTATATCAATCGATCGCGAAATCATTGTTAATGGCACACCCTGTATGAGATTTCATTGAATCCCCTCCTTACGAGGAAAAGCATGAAAATTTGAGAAAAACTCTGGTGAATGTCAGCGTTACTCGGATCTGACACCCTGTATATGAATCGAAAATATTTTATCGAATTAAGAACCCGTAAGTCGAACAGCCGAAATAACTCGATGGAAAGTATTTGTTAATAATAGATTACGCACATGGGACACCCTGTATACAATTGAATCACATTGGGTGCTTTTTCCAATAAAAAAAAACCAAAGTAATATCCTTTCAATTCGATCGATTCGCGATTGGTGAATTTCACAAAGTTTTGCGTTTCCAACTATTTATTCTGTGATTCTATACAATTGCCTCAAGGTCTATGATTTCAAGACGATTGAATCGCGAAACCCGTTCGGGTTTCTCCGTGGGGAATTTGTGACAGAATGGAATGAAGGAATATTAGCAAATTCAAAACGTAAAATCTCGGTCTATCCGTGATTTCTGAGGCCGTTTGAACTGAATTAAAAGAAGGGATACACTTTATGAGAGGAAAATCCTACCTGCTTGAAGGTTCTTTTGAGAGTATCCGTTGTTTACATATATGAACAATATATTCATATTTCGCTTATTCGTTCATTCTTGAGAGATAACTGAAATGAATCGATACGCTTGATTGATTTATCTTTGATTTATAATCGAATAAATACCTGAGAACCTCTCTTTGAACCAATTTCGAGCTAATTTTTCAACTCCAGATCGTGTTTACAAAATATGTAGTATTGACATCCATTTTATTATTCCTTGATAT
This sequence comes from Micraspis discolor, assembly GCA_030674115.1. Classification (NCBI taxonomy): domain Eukaryota; kingdom Metazoa; phylum Arthropoda; class Insecta; order Coleoptera; family Coccinellidae; genus Micraspis; species Micraspis discolor. Next base: position 7,188 of record JARTUT010002445.1, read on the forward strand.
TCCTGATATTATTTACTGAAAATAAAGGGAATAAATCGTTATGAGACACGAATATAATGCATAATATTACCTATAACGGTCCAATTCCACCAATTTTATACTTGAAATGATCTATTCCTCGTTTGTCGTTTGACGTTTTATGATAACTGACCGGGCTCGAACGAACATCGAAATATATCACTTCAAGATGGAAAAAGTGAATTAGCGCGAAAATGGACTGAAAAAGGACGATTTTCAAACGCTTATTTGAGGTGTTTTTCTTTCGATTCGTGAATCGCAGGTGCTGTCTAGAGATTCGGAATCTCCTGTAGATTCTTATTCGAGTGCTTGGAAAACGCAAACAATCTTCAACCGCCCATATCGAGCGAAAAATTGATGCCGTATTTTCAAATTTGGAGCTCGCGTTCGGCTATCATCGGAATCGTATGATAAAATATGACACTTCTCCTCGAATTATCGAGAAAATTGCCGAATTTGGAATGAATATCCCCGGCCTTGACTCGCTACTTGGATATGAAGATTGGTACCCAGAGATGGGAAATTTCACGTAGATTCGTTTTCTACCGATCGCGGGGCGATTTATATCGTTTTCGACCGGCACGGAGGGAAAACGTAGGTGTGGTTTTTGACGTTTCAGGGAAGTCGCGAGTCTAAAAATTGCCGTTTTATATGCATAATTTTCGTATAGATTTCGAGGGGCTCCGCGACTGAGCTCGTAGCCACGCATGGGGACGTTCCTCGTCCAGAAAAAGCGACCCCCCCTCCCCGCGAGATGCTTCGGCTTCATAGGAGTACTTTCTCCCGTTTTTCGCCTTTGGGCGATTTCGCGAAAATGGCCGATTTCGCGATTCCGAATCCGAAGAAACACGAAAGAAACCTAAGTTATACGAAAGAAACCGAAATTAAACGAAACAACGCGAGAAAACACGAAAGAACACCAAGTAACACAAAAAATCTAAAGGAACCTGAAAAAAACCCGAAACACAAAAGTACTTGTAAATTGCACACCCAGTATATCACCCGATCGTAAACTTATTGTAAATTGCACACCCTGTATGACATTTTATCGAAATCCGCTCCCATTCGCGAGAAAACTTGAAGGATGATGATGCTTTCGCTCAGTGCGGGCGTTACGAGCCTCGAAACGCCCTTTCGGCGGTAGTGTATCAAACTTGAGGAAATTCCCCATCTCTGGGTACCAATTTTCATATCCAAGTAGCGATATAAGGCCGCGAATTCTTCATTCGAAATTTGGCAATTTCTACGGTGAAATGAAGCAAAATGTCATAATTTCTCATACGATTCCGATGATAGCCGAACGCGAGCTCCAAATTTGAAAATACGGCATCAATTTTTCGCTCGATATGGCCGGTGAAAGATTGTTTGCGCCTTCCAAGCACTCGAATAAGAATCTACGGGAGATTCCGAATCTCTAGATACCTACCACTTTTCGTGAATCGCGAGAAAAACACCTCAAATATGCGTTTGAAAATCGTCATTTCAAGCTCTATTTTCGCGCTAATTCATTTTCGTCCTTGAAGAATGCACACAGATCGCGATGAATCGCTATACAGGCTGTGCTATCTCGAAAAAATCGCTATACAGGCTGTGCTTATGGAAAGCACTGATTTTCACCAGATTCTTTCTTCGAGAGATTCCGTGTTACTTAGGGTTCTATCATGTTTTCCGCGTTTTTTCGTATTTGGTCGGTTTCTTTCTTGGTGGAATGCACTGAACTCGAAACGATAGAGTTATAAACGATATTCTTTTTCGGTTTGTTTTTCATGAAGAAAGCACCCACTGCGAATCAATTATATACAGGGTGTCCCATATGCATTTTTCTTCAAGTTCTCTCGCGAATGGGAGCTGATTTCGGTATAATGTCATACAGGGTGTGCGATTCACAATGAATTTGCGATCGGGTGATATACGGGGTGTGCAATTTACAAGTTAATTTGATTTTTTTTACGCAAATTCGAGTCTTTGTGTTGTTTCGGGGAGTTTTGGATCTTAATTCGATAAAATATATTCGATTCATATACAGGGTGTCAGATCTGAGTAGCGCTGACATTCACCAGAGTTTTTCTCCAGCTTTTGTGCTTTTCCGCGTAAGGGTGCTTAATTCAATGACATCCCATACAGGGTGTGCCATTAACTATGATTTCGCGATCGATTGATATACAGGGTGTGCAATTTAAAAGTTCTTTCATTATTTTTTGCACGCTTTCGGATTTTTGTGCTCCCTCGGGGTTTTAAGCTTTCCTTCGAGTTTTTTTGCGCGCTTTCGGTGATTTTGTGCTCCTTCGGGGTTTTTTCGGTTCCTTTGGATATTTTTCGTTCATTCGTGGTACTTCGGGTTCTTTCAAGTTTTTCCGTGTTTCGTCGGGTTCTTTCTTCGTGGAATGCACCGAACTTGAAACGATAGAGTTAAAACGATATTCTTTCGGTTTGTTTCTTATGATGAAAGCACCCACTGCAAATCAATTATATACTGGGTGTCCCATATGCATTTGGGAGCGGATTTCGATAAAATGTCATACAGGGTGTGCAATTTACAATAAGTTTACGATCGGGTGATATACGGGGTGTGCAATTTACAAGTACTTTTGTGTTTCGGGTTTTTTTCAGGTTCCTTTAGATTTTTTGTGTTACTTGGTGTTCTTTCGTGTTTTCTCGCGTTGTTTCGTGTAATTTCGGTTTCTTTCGTATAACTTAGGTTTCTTTCGTGTTTCTTCGGATTCCTTCGTGTTTTTTCCCGTTTCTCCGTGTTTTTTCCAGTTCTTTCTAGCTTTTTCGCTTTCAACGATTAATTTGACATGTTTCGTGTTTCTGCGCGCTTCATTGATGTATGGGCCCTATTGATCTGCGGTCTATATTGATCTATGGTCTATATTGATCCATAGGCCAATTGACCTACTGGCCTATTGAACTACTGGCCTATGGATCTACGGGCCTATGGATCTACGGGCCTATGGATCTACGGGCCTATTGATCTACCCGCTTACTAGTCTAATATATTAAAATGATAAGATCGGGAACCAGAGAAAAAAATCGAAAATGGTCCCGTCAGGGACCCGCGAGGCATAGCCGAGCGTGAGGCCCGCAGGGCCGAACCCGTGGCAATCTTAAAACAGATCGAAAAGGCGTATCCTCTTCTAGGAGAAGCGACCCCGAAACCTGCCCCGAGCGCTCTTAAAGTGCCCGAAATTTTCGAACGAAAATCGCGAAATCGGCCATTTTCGCGAAATCGCCCAAAGGCGAAAAACGGGCGAAAGTACTCCTATGAAGCCGGAGCATCTCGCGGGGAGAGGGGGGTCGCTTTTTCTGGACGAGGAACGTCCCCATGCGTGGCTACGAGCTCAGCCGCGGAGCCCCTCAAAATCTATACGAATATTATGCATATAAAACGGCAATTTTTAGACTCGCGACTTCCCTGAAACGTCAAAAACCGCACCTACGTTTTCCTTCCGTGCCGGTCGAAAACGATATAAATCGCCCCGCGATCGGTAGAAAACGAATCTACGTGAAATTTCCCATCTCTGGGTACCAATTTTCACATCCAAGTAGCGAGTCAAGGCCGGGGATATTCATTCCAAATTCGGCAATTTTCTCGATAATTCGAGGAGAAGTGTCATATTTTATCATACGATTCCGATGATAGCCGAACGCGAGCTCCAAATTTGAAAATACGCCATCAATTTTTCGCTCGATATGGGCGGTTGAAGATTGTTTGCGTTTTCCAAGCACTCGAATAAGAATCTACAGGAGATTCCGAATCTCTAGACAGCACCTGCGATTCACGAATCGAAAGAAAAACACCTCAAATAAGCGTTTCAAAATCGTCCTTTTTCAGTCCATTTTCGCGCTAATTCAATTTTTCCATCTTGAAGTGATATATTTCGATGTTCGTTCGAGCCCGGTCAGTTTTCATAAAATGTCAATCGACGAACGAGGAATAGATCATTTCAAGTATAAAATTGGTGGAATTGGACCGTTATAGGTAATATTATGCATTATATTCGTGTCTCATAACGATTTATTCCCTTTATTTTCAGTAAATAATATCAGGAATATCAAGGAATAATAAAATGGATGTCAATACTACATATTTTGTAAACACGATCTGGAGTTGAAAAATTAGCTCGAAATTGGTTCAAAGAGAGGTTCTCAGGTATTTATTCGATTATAAATCAAAGATAAATCAATCAAGCGTATCGATTCATTTCAGTTATCTCTCAAGAATGAACGAATAAGCGAAATATGAATATATTGTTCATATATGTAAACAACGGATATTCTCAAAAGAACCTTCAAGCAGGTAGGATTTTCCTCTCATAAAGTGTAACCCTTCTTTTAATTCAGTTCAAACGGCCTCAGAAATCACGGATAGACCGAGATTTTACGTTTTGAATTTGCTAATATTCCTTCATTCCATTCTGTCACAAATTCCCACGGAGAAACCCGAACGGGTTTCGCGATTCAATCGTCTTGAAATCATAGACCTTGAGGCAATTGTATAGAATCACAGAATAAATAGTTGGAAACGCAAAACTTCCGATCGACGATCGGATCTACTCGGTTCACGAAATTCCAAGTTCCTGTTACATCTTCGGACCATTATCGAATAATTTTTATTTTATCTTTGTGAAATTCACCAATCGCGAATCGATCGAATTGAAAGGATATTACTTTTGTTTTTTTTTTATTGGAAAAAGCACCCAATGTGATTCAATTGTATACAGGGTGTCCCATGTGCGTAATCTATTATTAACAAATACTGTCCATCGAGTTATTTCGGCTGTTCGACTTACGGGTTCTTAATTCGATAAAATATTTTCGATTCATATACAGGGTGTCAGATCCGAGTAGCGCTGACATTCACCAGAGTTTTTCTCAAATTTTCATGCTTTCCCGCGTAAGGGAGGGATTCAATGAAATCTCATACAGGGTGTGCCATTAACAATGATTTCGCGATCGATTGATATACAGGGCGTGCAATTTAAAAGTTTTTTCATTATTTTTGCACGCTTTCGTTTTTTGTGTGCTCCCTCGGGGTTTTAAGCTTTCCTTCGAGTTTTTTGCGCGCTTAAGTTGATTTCGTGCTCCTTCGGGGTTTTTTGATTTCCTTTGGATTTTTTCGTTCTTTCGTGTTACTTTGGGTTCTATCGTGTTTTTCGCGTTTTTCGTATTTGGTCGGGTCCTTTCTTGGTGGAATGCACTGAACTTGAAACGATAGAGTTATAAACGATATTCGTTCGGTTTGTTTTTTATGATGAAAGCACCCACTGCGAATCAATTATATACGGGTGTCCCATATGCATTTTCTTCGAGTTTTCTTGCGAATGGGAGCTGATTTCGGTATAATGTCATACAGGGTGTGCGATTTACAATGAATTTGCGATCGGGTGATAAACGGGGTGAGCACTTTATAAGTTCTTCTGTTTTTGCGCGCTCTCGAGTTTTTTCAAGTTTTTGTGTTCCTTCGGGTTTTTTTACGGAAAAATTATTTTCGAAACATATACGGGGTGTTACATAGGAGCTCCGTAGAATAATTTTGATACTTCCTTCGTGGTAATTACTGAACTCGAATAGATGGAGTTACAACGATATTCTTTTGGTTTTATTTTTCACTGCTAATCAATTGTATACTGAGTGTCTCATATGCATTTTTCTTCAAATTTTCTCGCTGATTTCGATAAAATAACATACAGGGTGTGCAATTCACAATGAGTTTATGATCGGGTGATATACAGGGGGTGTGCAATTTACAATGAGTTTACGATCGGGTGATATACGGGGTGTGCAATTTACAAGTACTTTTGTGTTTCAGGTTTTTTCAGGTTCCTTTAGATTTTTTGTGTTACTTGATGTTCTTTCGTGTTTTCTCGCGTTGTTTCGTGTAATTTCGGTTTTTTCGTGTAACTCCGGATTCTTTCGTGTTTCTTCGGATTATTCCGTGTTTTTCGCGTTTCTCTGTGTTTTTCCAGTTCTTTCATGTTTTTTCGCTTTCAACGGGTTTTTGACGTGTTTCGTGTTTCTGCGCGCTTTATTGATGTATGGGCCCTATTGATCTGCGGTCTATATTGATCTATGTTCTATATTGATCCATGGGCCTATTGAACTACTGGCCTATTGAACTACTGGCCTATGGATCTACGGGCCTATGGATCTACGGGCCTATTGATCTACCCGCTTACTAGTCTATTATATTAAAGCAATAAGGGTGGGCGTGGCTAACTAGGGTCCCGTCAGGGACCCGCGAGGCGTAGCCGAGCCCGCGGCCCGCAGGGCCGCTCCAAAGGCAATCTTAACTGAAATCGAAAGGGCGTATCCTCTTCTAGGAGAAGCGACCGAGAAAAACCCCCCGGGCGCTCTTAAAGTGCCCGAAATTTTCAAACGAAAAAGTCGAAAAACGTCGTTTTTGGCGAAATCGCCGAAAGCGTCCCCGCGTTCGAACGTTCCCGTCCGAAGATAGACCGTTTTGCGGGGCGGGGGAGGTCGCTATTTCGAGAGGAAGAACGGCCGGGGTTCCCGCTACGAGCTGGACCCCGGAGCTACCCGGGATGGGTACGAAAATTCGGTAAGAAAATGGGCAATTTTCGGATTCTCCAACTCCGCGAAACGTCAAAAACCCCTATGATGCTTTCGATCAGCTCGGGCTCTACGAGCCATTAAATGACCTTTTAGCGGTAGAAAACGAAATTTGAGGAAATTCCCCATCTCTGGGTACCAATTTTCATATCCAAGTAGCGAGTTAAGGCCGTGAATTCTTCATTCCAAATTCGCTAATTTCTACGAAAATCGTGATAAAATGTCAGAATTTCTCATTCGGTTCCGATGATAGCCGAACGCGAGCTCCGATTTTGAAAATTCGGCATCGATTTTTCGTTCGACATCGGCGGTAGAAGATCGTTCAGGATTTTCACGTGGTCGAATAAGAATCTACAGGAGATTCCGAATCTCCATATACCACTTACAGATCGGGAAGCGAACAAAAAATACCTAAATTATGCGTTTGAAAATCGGCATTTCAGGCTCGGTTTCGCGCCATTGCGATGTAGCTTGACGCAGATCTGTCTGACCTTCAGAATTGTCATTTCGAATTTGCAAGTAAATTCGATTGAAACATTCCGTTGAGGGTAATATTTATATATTCGGTTTTCATAACGATAAATTCTCTTTATTTACAGTAAATATTCCATCTGGAAGAATGAATATCAAAATATAATGCCTTCGATGTCAATACGACATATGTAAACACGATCTGGAAGTACAAAAATTAGCTCAGGTATTTATTCGATTATAAATCAACTAGTAAGCGGGTAGATCAATAGGCCCGTAGATCCTTAGGCCCGTAGATCCATAGGCCAGTAGTTCAATAGGCCAGTAGTTCAATTGGCCCATGGATCAATATAGACCATAGATCAATATAGACCGCAGATCAATATAGACCATAGATCAATAGGGCCCATACATCAATGAAGCGCGCAGAAACACGAAACACGTCAAATCACCAGTTGAAAGCGAAAAAGCTAGAAAGAACTGGAAAAAACACGGAGAAACGCGAAAAACACGAAGAAATCCGAAGAAACACGAAAGAAACCGAAGTTATACGAAAGAAACCGAAATTACACGAAACAACGCGAGAAAACACGAAAGAACACCAAGTAAGACAAAAATCTAAAGGAACCTGAAAAAACCCGAAACACAAAAGTACTTATAAATTGCACACCCCGTATATCACCCGACCGTAAACTTATTGTAAATTGCACACCCTGTATGACATTTTATCGAAATCCGCTCCCATTCGCGAGAAAACTTGAAGGAGAATGCATATGAGACACTCAGTATACAATTGATTAGCAGTGAAAAAAAACCAAAAGAATATCGTTGTAACTCCATCTATTCGAGTTCAGTAATTACCACGAAGGAAGTATCAAAATTATTCTATGGAGCTCCTATGTAACACCCCGTATATGTTTCGAAGATAATTTTTCCGTAAAAAACCCGAAGGAACACAAAAACTTGAAAAAACTTGAGAGCGCGCAAAAAAACAGAAGAACTTGTAAAGTGCTCACCCTGTATATCACCCGATCGCAAATTCATTGTAAATCGCACACCCTGTAAGACATTTTACCGAAATTAGCTTTCACACGTGAAAAACATGATGAAAAATGCATATGGGACACCCAGTATATAATTGATTTGTAGTGGGTGCTTTCATCATAAGAAACAAACCAAAAGAATATCGTTTTAACTCTATCGTTTCAAGTTCGGTGCATTCCACGACGTGCATTCCGACGAAACACGGAAAAACTTGAAAGAACCCGAAGTACCACGAATGAACGAAAAATATCCAAAGGAACCGAAAAAACCCGAAGGAGCACAAAATCACCGAAAGCGCGCAAAAAACTCGAAGGAAAGCTTAAAACCCCGAGGGAGCACAAAAACCGAAAGCGTGCAAAAATAATGAAAGAACTTTTAAATTGCACACCCTGAATATCAATCGATCGCGAAATCATTGTTAATGGCACACCCTGTATGGGATTTCATTGAATTAAGCTCCCTTACGCGGAAAAGCACAAAGCTGGAGAAAAACTCTGGTGAATGTCAGCGCTACTCAGATCTGACACCCTGTATATGAATCGAATATATTTTATCGAATTAAGATCCAAAACTCCCCGAAACAACACAAAAACTCGAATTTGCGCAAAAAAATCAAATTAACTTGTAAATTGCACACCCCGTATATCACCCGATCGCAAATTCATTGTGAATCGCACACCCTGTATGACATTATACCGAAATCAGCTCCCATTCGCGAGAGAACTTGAAGAAAAATGCATATGGGACACCCCGTATATAAATGATTCGCAGTGGGTGCTTTCTTCATAAAAAACAAACCGAAAGAATATCGTTTATAACTCTATCGTTTCGAGTTCAGTGCATTCCACCAAGAAAGAAACCGACCAAATACGAAAAAACGCGGAAAACATGATAGAACCCTAAGTAACACGAAATCTCTCGAAGAAAGAATCTGGTGAAAATCAGTGCTTTCCATAAGCACAGCCTGTATAGCGATTTTTTCGAGATAGCACAACCTGTATAGCGATTCATCGCGATCTGTGTGCATTCTTCAAGGACGAAAATGAATTAGCGCGAAAATAGAGCCTGAAATGACGATTTTCAAACGCATATTTGAGGTGTTTTTCTTGCGATTCACGAAAAGTGGTAGGTATCTAGAGATTCGTAATCTCCTGTAGATTCTTATCCGAGTGCTTGGAAAACGCAAATAATCTTCCACCGCCCATATCGAGCGAAAAATTGATGCCGTATTTTCAAATTTGGAGCTCGCGTTCGGCTATCATCGGAATTGTATGATAAAATATGACACTTCTCCTCGAATTATCGAGAAAATTGCCGAATTTGGAATGAATATTCCCGGCCTTGACTTGCTACTTGGATGTGGAAATTGGTACCCAGAGATGGGAAATTTCACGTAGATTCGTTTTATACCGATCGCGGGGCGATTTATATCGTTTTCGACCGGCACGGAGGAAAACGTAGGTGTGGTTTTGACGTTTCAGGAAGTCGCGAGTCTAAAATTGCCGTTTTATATGCATAATTTTCGTATAGATTCCGGGGCTCCGCGGCTGAGCTCGTAGCCACGTATGGGGACGTTCTTCGTCCAGAAAAAGCGACCCCCCCCTCCCCGCGAGATGCTCCGGCTTCATAGGAGTACTTTCGCCCGTTTTTCGCCTTTGGGCGATTTCGCGAAAATGGCCGATTTCGCGATTTTCTTTCGAAAATTTCCGGCACTTTAAGAGCGCCCGGAGGGGGTTTCGGGGTCGCTTCTCCTAGAGGAGGATTCGCCTTTTCGATCTGTTTTAAGATTCCCTCTCGAGCGGCCCTGTGGGGTGCCTCGGAAAGCTACGCTTTTCGGGTCCCTCACGGGACCCGTTTCGATTTTTTTCTCTGGTCCCCGATCTTATTACTTTATTATATAGAAGACTAGTAAGCGGGTAGATCAATAGGCCCGCAGATCCATAGGCCCGTAGATTCATAGGCCAGTAGTTCAATAGGCCAGTAGTTCAATTGGCCCATGGATCAATATAGACCATAGATCAATATAGACCGCAGATCAATAGGGTCCATACATCAATGAAGCGCGCAGAAACACGAAACATGTCAAAGTACCCGTTGAAAGAGAAAAAGCTAGAAAGAACTGGAAAAAACACGGAGAAACGCGAAAAAACACGAAGGAATCCGAAGAAACACGAAAGAAACCGAAGTTATACGAAAGAAACCGAAATTACACGAAACAACGCGAGAAAACACGAAAGAACACCAAGTAACACAAAAAATCTAAAGGAACCTGAAAAAAACCCGAAACACAAAAGTATATGTGAATTGCACACCCCGTATATAACCCGACCGTAAACTTTCTGTAAATTGCACACCCTGTATGACATTTTATCGAAATCCGCTCCCATTCGCGAGAAAACTTGAAGGAGAATGCATATGATGCACTCAGTATACAATTGATTAGCAGTGAAAGAAAAAACCAAAAGAATAACGTTGTAACTCCATCTATTCGAGTCCAGTAATTACCACGAAGGAAGTATCAAAATTATTCTATGGAGCTCCTATGTAACACCCCGTATATGTTTCGAAGATAATTTTTCCGTAAAAAAACCCGAAGGAACACAAAAAACTTGAAAAAACTTGAGAGCGCGCAAAAAAACAGAAGAACTTGTAAAGTGCTCACCCCGTATATCACCCGATCGCAAATTCATTGTAAATCGCACACCCTGTATGACATTTTACCGAAATTAGCTTTCACACGTGAAAAAACATGATGAAAAATGCATATGGGACACCCAGTATATGATTGATTTGCAGTGGGTGCTTTCATCATAAGAAACGAACCGAAAGAATATCGTTTTAACTCTATCGTTTCAAGTTCGGTGCATTCCACGAAGAAAGAACCCGACGAAACACGAAAAACTTGAAAGAACCCGAAGTACCACGAATGAACGAAAAATATCCAAAGGAACCGAAAAACCCCGAAGGAGCACAAAATCACCGAAAGCGCGCAAAAAACTCGAAGGAAAGCTTAAATCCTCGAGGGAGCACAAAAAACCGAAAGCGTGCAAAAAATAATGAAAGAACTTTAAAATTGCACACCCTGTATATCAATCGATCGCGAAATCATTGTTAATGGCACACCCTGTATGGGATTTCATTGAATCAAGCTCCCTTACGCGGAAAAGCGCAAAAGCTAGAGAAAAACTCTGATGAATGTCAGCGCTAATCAGATCTGACACCCTGTATATGAATCGAATATATTTCATCGAATTAAGATCCAAAACTCCCGAAACAACACAAAAACTCGAATTTGCGCAAAAAAATCAAATTAACTTGTAAATTGCACACCCGTATATCACCCGATCGCAAATTCATTGTGAATCGCACACCCTGTATGACATTATACCGAAATCAGCTCCCATTCGCGAGAGAACTTGAAGAAAAATGCATATGGGACACCCCGTATATAATTGATTCGCAGTGGGTGCTTTCTTCATAAAAACAAACCGAAAGAATATCGTTTATAACTCTATCGTTTCGAGTTCAGTGCATTCCACCAAGAAAGAAACCGACCAAATACGAAAAAACGCGGAAAACATGATAGAACCCCAAGTAACACGAAATCTCTCGAAGAATAAATCTGGTGAAAATCAGTGCTTTCCATAAGCACAGCCTGTATAGCGATTTTTTCGAGATAGCACAGCCTGTATAGCGATTCATCGCGATCTGTGTGCATTCTTCAAGGACGAAAATGAATTAGCGCGAAAATAGAGCCTAAAATGACGATTTTCAAACGCATATTTGAGGTACTTTTCTTGAGAGTCGTGAATCCCGGGTGGTATCTAAAGATTCGGAATCTCCTGTAGATTCTTATTCTGGTGCTTGGACGTCGCAAAAAATCTTCAATCGCCCATATCGAGCGAAAAATTGATGCCGTATTTTCAAATTTGGAGCTCGCGTTCGGCTATCATCGGAATCGTATGAGAAATTATGACATTTTGCTTCATTTCACCGTAAAATTGCCGAATTTGGAATGAAGAATTCGCGGCCTTATCTCGCTACTTGGATATGAAAATTGGTACCTAGAGATGGGGAATTTCCTCAAGTTTCATTTTCTACAGCCGAAAATGCGTTTTGAGGCTCGTAGCGCTCGCGCGGAGCGAAAGCATCATAGGGGTTTTTGACGTTTCTCGGTACTCGCGGGTCGAAAAATTGCCGTTTTACATGCATAATTTTCGTATAGATTTCGAGGGACTCCGCGGTCCGTACCGGTACCACATTATGAGGAATGTCTTTTTCTTGAAAAAGCGACCGATCTCGGCCGGAGAAATGGCCCCGTTCGTCCGTGAGATCTTCCCCTTGGGGACACTTTTGGCGATTTCGCGAAAATGGCCGATTTCGCGATTTTCGTTTGAAAATTTCGGGCACTTTAAGAGCGCCCGGGTTTTTTCTTGGTCGCTTCTCCTAGAGGAGGATTCGCTTTTTCGATTTTTTAAGATTCCTCTCGAGCGGCCCTGCGGTCTGCTCGGAAAGCTGCGCTTTCCGGGTCCCCGACAGGACCACCTGTCAAAATTTTCTCTGGTCCCCGATCTTATCATTTTAATATATTAGAAGATAAATCCATCTAGCATATCGTTTCATTTCAGTTATCTCTCAAGAATGAATGAATATATATCAAAATACATTTTTCTGAGATGTAAACAACGGATGTTCTATTTATTTACATGACATTCGAGGAATGAATGAAATGGTCCAAATCTTGACACCATTCATCTCTATTCCATGAACTAAGTAAGTAGAAATGTGAGTAATCTCCTTAAGATAAAGCCCCTTCTAAACATCTTTTCTCTGTTAGAATCGACGAGGCTTTAAAAAATAATTTAGAATAGTCTCATTGTCATTTTGAATTTGCAAGTAAATTCGATTTAAATATTCTGTTGAGGGTAATATTTATATATTCGGTTTTCATAACGATTAATTCTCTTTATTTACAGTGAATAATCCATCTGGAAGAATGAATATCAAAATATAATGCCTTCGATGTCAATACGACATATTTAAACACGATCTGGAAGTACAAAAATTAGCTCAGGTATTTATTCGATTATAAATCAAAGATAAATCAATCTAGCATATCGTTTCATTTCAGTTATCTCTCAAGAATGAATGAATATATATCAAAATACATTTTTCTAAGATGTAAACAACGGATGTTCTATTTATTTACATGACATTCGAGGAATGAATGAAATGGTCCAAATCTTGACACCATTCATCTCTATTCCATGAACTAAGTAAGTAGAAATGTGAGTAATCTCCTTAAGATAAAGCCCCCTTCTAAACATCTTTTCTCTGTTAGAATCGACGAGGCTTTAAAAATAATTTAGAATAGTCTCATTGTCATTTCGAATTTGCAAGTAAATTCGATTTAAATATTCCGTTGAGGGTAATATTTATATATTCGGTTTTCATAACGATTAATTCTCTTTATTTACAGTAAATAATCCATCTGGAAGAATGAATATCAAAATATAATGCCTTCGATGTCAATACATATTTAAACACGATCTGGAAGTACAAAAATTAGCTCAGGTATTTATTCGATTATAAATCAAAAATAAATCAATCTAGCATATCGTTTCATTTCAGTTATCTCTCAAGAATGAATGAATATATATCAAAATACATTTTTCTGAGATGTAAACAACGGATGTTCTATTTATTTACATGACATTCGAGGAATGAATGAAATGGTCCAAATCTTGACACCATTCATCTCTATTCCATGAACTAAGTAAGTAGAAATGTGAGTAATCTCCTTAAGATAAAGCACCTTTATTATATCATCACAATTTTATTGGTTGCATATTTTACAATGCAAATGTTAATGCTTGCCTCATATTTAAAACTTTCACTGTGTTGCTATATAACTCATGTTTTTGGATATCCACTATATTCCAATGTAGAATTTTAATTGAAATGCATATTACCCTCTTTCTAATTTTGTTTTTTTTGCTTCAGATGCAATATACTTCTTCGGTAATATCCAGTTGTCGCTCCTCATTAAGAAGATGCTTAATAATTTTCGAATTGCGGTGAGCAGAAATTTGCATTATGGTTTGCCGATTGTTTAATATGCAGTCTATTGGAGATTCAATCTATCAAGAAAGCACTTTGATTCTGAAATGCACAAATGGTGGTGAAACGTGAGCATTACAATAGAT
>JARTUT010002010.1:0-21493 GCA_030674115.1 Micraspis discolor
ATAATAGTGATCTCTTTGAAGAAAGTGATCTTGTTGAAAATAATGATCTTGTTTAAAATAGTGATACTGTTGAAAATAGTGATCTTGTTGAGAATAGTTTTCTTGTGAAAATAAGTGATCCTGCTAAAAATAATGATCTCGTTGAAAATAGTGATCCTGTTGAATAAAAGATCATGTTAAAAATAGTGATCTCGTTTAAAATACTGATCTCGTTGAAAATAGTGACCTCGTTGAAAATAGTGATCTCGTTGAAAAAGTGATCTCGTTGAAAATAATGATCTTGATGAAGTGGTGATCTCGTTGAAAATAGTGATCTCGTTCTTAATAGTGATCTGATTGAAAAAAGTTATAATGTTGAAAATAGAGATCCCGTTGGAAATAATGATCTTGTTTAAAAAAGTGATCTTGTTGAGAAGGTTGATCTCGTTGGAAATAGTAATCTCATTGAAAAAGAGTGATCTCGTTTATAGTGATCTCGTTGAAAATAGTGATCTTGTTGAAAAAAAATACCGTTGAAAATAGTGATCCGGTTTGAAATGGTGATCTCGTTGAAGATAGTGATATCGTTGAAAAACGTGATACTGTTGAAGATAATGATCTTGTTGAAAATAGTGATCCCGTTTGAAATAGTGATCTCAATGGAAAAAGTGATCCCGTTGAAATAGTGATCACGTTGAAAATAGTGATCTAATTGAAAAAAGTGATCCCGTTGAAAAAAGTGATCTTGTTGAAAATAGTGATCTTGTTGAAAATAGTGATCTCGTTGAAAAAGTGATCTTGATAAAAATAGTGATCCTGTTGAAAATAGTGATTTTGTTGAAAAATGTGATCTTGTTGAAAATGGTGATCTTGATGAAAATAGTGATTTCGTTGAAAATAGTGATCTTGTTGAAAATGGAGGTCTCGTCGAAGAAAGTGATCCCCTTGAAAATAGTGATCTCGTTGAAAAAAGTGATCACGTTGAAAATAGTGATCTTGTTGAAAATAGTGATCTTGTTGAAAATAGTGATCTCGTTGAAAATAGTGATCTTGTTGAAAATAGTGATCTCGTTGAAAAAAGTGATCTTGTTGAAAAGAGTGATCCCGTTGAAAATTGTGATCTTGTTGAAAATAGTGATCTTGTTGAAAACAGTGATCCCGTTGAAAATAGGGATCTGGTTGAGAAACGTGATCTAGTCGAAAATAGTGATATTGTTGAAAATAGTGATCTTGTTGGAAATAGTGATCTTGTTGAAAATAGTGGTCTCGTTGAAAAAAGTGATCTTAATGAAAAAAGTGATCCTGTTGAAAATAGTGATCCCGTTGAAAATTGTGATTTTGTTGAAAAATGTGATCTTGTTGAAAATTGTGATCTTGACGAAAATAGTGATTTCGTTGAAATTAGTGGTCTCCTTGAAGATGGTAATCTCCTTGAAAATTGTGATCTCGTTGAAAATAGTGATCTTGTTGAAAATAGTGATCTTGTTGAAAATAGTGATCTCGTTTAAAGAAGTGATCTTGTTGAAAGGAGTGATCCCGTTGAAAATCGTGATCTAGTCGAAAATAGTGATCTTGTTGAAAATAGTGATCTTGTTGAAAATAGTGATCTTGTTGAAAAAAGTGATCTTGTTTAAAATAGTGATCTCTTGAAAAAAGTGATATCGTTGAAAGTAGTGATCTCGTTGAAATTAGTGATCTCGTTGAGAATAGTGATCTCGTTGAAAATAGTGATCTCGTTGAAAATAGTGGTCTCGTCGAAAAAAGTGATCTTGTTGAAGAAGTGATCTTCTTGAAAATAGTGATCTAGTTGAAAATAGTGATCTCGTTGAAAATTGTGATCCCGTTGAAAAAAGTGATCTCGTTGAAAATAGTGATCTCGTTGAAAATAGTGATCTCGTTGAAAATAGTGATCTTGTTGAAAATAGTGATCTTGTTGAAAATAGTGATCTCGTTGAAAATAGTGATCTTGTTGATAATAGTGATCTCGTTGAAAAAAGTGATCTTGATAAAAAAAGTGATCCTGTTGAGAATAGTGATCCCGTTGAAAATTGTGATCTTGTTGGAAAAAGTGATCTCGTTGAAAATAGTGATTTTGTTAAAAAATGTGATCTTGTTGAAAATTGTGATCTTGATGAAAATAGTGATTTCGTTGAAAATAGAGATCTCCTTGAAAATAGTGATCTCGTTGAAAAAAGTGATAACGTTGAAAATAGTGATCTCGTTGAAAATAGTGATCTTGTTGAAAATAGTGATCTTGTTTTAAGTAGTGATCTCTTGAAAATAGTGATATCGTTGAAAATGGTGATCTCGTTGAAAAATGTTTTCTTATTGAAAAAAAATATCTTGCTGAAAAAAGTGATCCCGTTGAAAATAATGATCTTGTTGAAAAAAGTGATCTTGATGTAAATGGTGATCTCGTTGAAAATATTCATCTCATTGAAGAAGAGTGATCTAGTTGATGAAGATCTCGTTGAAAATGGTAATCTCGTTGAAAAAAGTTTTCTTATTGAAAAAAAATATCTTGCTGAAAAAAGTGATCCCGTTGAAAATAATGATCTTGTTGAAAAAAGTGATCTTGATGTAAATGTTGATCTCGTTGAAAATATTCGTCTCATTGAAGAAGAGTGATCTAGTTGATGAAGATCTCGTTGAAAATGGTAATCTCGTTGAAAAAAGTGATCTTGTTGGAAATAAAGATCTTGTTGAAATAGTGATTGCGTTAATAATAGTGATCTCTTTGAAGAAAGTGATCTTGTATAAATTAGTGATCTTGTTGAAAATAGTGATCTTGTTGAAATAAGTGATCCCGTCGAAAATTGTGATCTTGTTGAAAATAATGATCCCGTTTAAAATAGTGATACCATTGAAAATAGTGAACTTGTTGAGAATAGTTTTCTTGTGAAAATAATGATCCTGCTAAAAATAATGATCTCGTTGAAAAGAGTGATCCTGTTGAATATAAAGGTCATGTTGAAAATAGTGATTTCGTTTAAAATACTGATCTTGTTGAAAATAGTGATCTCGTTGAAAATAGTTGATCTCGTTGAAAAAAGTGATAACGTTGAAAATAATGATCTTGATGAAGTGGTGATCTCGTTGAAAATAGTGATCTCGTTCTTAATAGTGATCTGATTGAAAAAATTATCTTGTTGAAAATAGAGATCCCGTTGGAAATAATGATCTTGTTGAAAAAAGTGATCTTGTTGAGAAGGTTGATCTCGTTGAAAATAGTAATCTCATTGAAAAAGAGTGATCTTGTTTATAGTGATCTCGTTGAAAATAGTGATCTTGTTGAAAAAAAATACCGTTGAAAATAGTGATCTGGTTTGAAATGGAGATCTCGTTTAAGAAAGTAATTTTGTTAAAAAATGTGACTTACGTTCAGTGATTCTAAACTTTAATTTTTAAAAAGTTTATTTGACTATTGTACAAAGCGGACAATGTTAAAGTCACAACAATGGATACAATAATGCCTTAACTAACAGAGAACTAGTCTCTAGGTAGCATAGTACCTCCCTTCCTCTTTAGGTGAATTCCTAGTGTCATGGAAATATGATATACTGGGATAGCAACGTATATTACATACATAATGGAGGATTTTAATATGTAACTCCTCCATGCCTAAGTGAAAAAATTGGTTTTTGAAGAAAAAAAAAAACTTATCTTCAAAATTGCTAATTTTTGAGCTCGATATCTTGTAATGGGTTGTTTTTTAGCTGCTTAGAATAATTTTTCATTCTATAATAATTAAGCTTATGGTATATGAAGTATAAAATCAAAAAGACAATTATGATATAAATGATTAAAGTATATAAACTAATATTATTATAATGTAAAGTTGGATTTTGCATTGACATTATTTGGTTTTTGAATGTTCAATTTGCATTTCGATCTCTTTTAAGTTACCAAGAACAATACTGTCTAGTTCTAAGGGAACTTGATCAATTCTTCTTGGGCTGGGTGATTTCTGAATGTTCACACTAGGTAAATGCACAATTTTTATTTTGGAAGCACTGGTTCTCCAATTTTTCAGAATATTTTTCCTACACTCACTTCACAATTCGGCGGAATGAATATGATAAATGTTCCGCGTAAAATTTGTTTTTCCGAATTTACGGCACATTTCACTCTAGTAATTTCTTCATTAGTTGTCACCACCATCCAATGGTCTGTTGCTAATTGATGGACTCGAACTCCTTCGATGTTTATTGGTCTCGGTCTGCATTTCGAGTAGTTTTTGGAGACACTGAGGAGCTCCACTTCACAGGGATTGCTCGGTGATATATTCGTGGTATTTTCTTCGCATAAAAAGTTGGTAGGGAATATTTCCTGGCATGGTCCATTAAATAGAGCGTATTTTGTTTCACTTAAGAAAAGGTATTTCGTTTTGGGAATGATGACTTGATAAAAGTTGTTTTTAAGAATGGGAAGAGGAAATAATTCATAATATTTATAGTTTAGAGTTTCTCACAGGGGAATGTCTAGAATGAATTTGACTTGATTTTTACTAATAATAATAATAATAATAATAATAATTTATTCATCCGTCAGACAAACATAAATTTGTATAGGATAAGTCAAATGAAAAACAATAGAAAATTACTCACAAAACTCAGAGAAATTTACAGTAACAGAAATATTCAGAAACAAAACAATTACTCAAAAGAATCAGAAAAATACTCATGAACAGAATAATAACACTTACTTACTAAAATAAACTTAACTGCCTTTTTAAATTCACTAAGCCTAAGCATTCGCAAAGATTTAGGTAGGTGATTAAAAATTTTATGCATTGATAGATTGGTGAAAATTCGAATCTAGACGTCTTATGCTTTGGTATACACAGTAATCCTTCATTCCTTGTACCATAGCTATGAAAGCTAGAAAGTTTAGTCAGGTTACATTCATTTTCTTTGGTGTAAATTAGACATTTTAGAATAAAAATCGAGGCTAGAGTTAGAAGACCATTTTCAACGAAAACTCTCCTACATGAGGACCTAGGCGCGACATTGAAAATCATGCGCAAAATCCTTTTTGGACAACAAAAACTCTGCCAACATCCGATGAATTACCCCAAAGCAGTATGTTATAAGATAGATGGCTGTACACTAGACTGTAATAAATATTCATGACGGATCGCAGAGGTAGCGAATTTCTAACTCTACTTATGGCAAAGTAAGAGCTATTGAGCTTTTTACAGATAGCGTCGACATGAAAGCTCAATTCAAGTTGTTATCGATTAGGACGCCAAGGAACCCGGTATGCTCCACTGATGTTACAGTTTCATCTGAATAGTGTAAAACCAATTTGAGTACACTCGTTCTCAGTGAGAAGTGAACACATTCAGTCTTATCGATGTTTATCATTATTGAGTTAGAACGACACCACTCAACGAAGCACCCGACTAAAAGACTGCACAACCTCTGTAGTTCGTCAAAGGTCCGCGCAGTAACAATTGCCGAGGTGTCATCGGCGAACAGAACAATTCTCACTTGTCTCAACAGGAGAAGGAGGTCCTGGCTGGTTGCTACAGAACTCATCATCCTTTTCAAGTTAGAAGGTAAGTCATTTATGAAAAGTAAGAACAGGAGAGGACCCAGTACTGAACCCCTGAGGAACACCTAGATTCACCTCACGCTCATCCGAAAACGAGCCATCCACCCTGACGGTCATCGTTCTACCCTCAAGATAACTGGATATCCACTTCAAGAACACACCCCTGAAACCTAGATTGTAGCACTTGTCGACTAAGAAATGGAACGCGAGACTGTCAAATGCCCGAGACAGGTCAAAAAATAATCCTGCCACAAAAAAACCATTATCAAGGCATTCATAAACAAACTCGACCAGATAGAGAGCTCCGGATTCAGTTGAGCGGCCCACCCGAAAACCGTGCTGAGCGGTGTCAAGTACTTGATATTTTTCCAGGAAATTCATCATCCTGTCTAGCACAATTCTCTCGAAAACCTTTGCAAAGACACTGAGAACAGAAATGGGTCTGTAGTTAGCGATTTGGTTTAAGTCATTCTTCTTGTGAATTGGTATGACAATGGCCCTTCTGAGATCAGCAGGAAATCTGCCGCTAGATATTGAAAGGTTGATAATATGGGCAAGATGTGGAGCAATGTCAGCCGCAATAAGTTTTAAAATTTTTCCAGATATAAAATCCACTCCACTGCTTTTTTTATTCTTTAAAGATTTTATTGCATCAACCACCTGAAAATCCAACACAGGATGGAAGAAGAAAGTTGTGTTATTCATTGGTGATAAAGTGCAAGAGGAGGACAGTGAGTTTTATAATAATTGTGTAAAGTTTTTTCGGTCACAGTGGAGAAATAATCTGCAAACATTGGGGCTAGATCCCCAGCATCAACGTAGGTGACATCCCCAACCAGAAGTTCCATGGGCCGACGTCCCCTATTTTCTCGACCAGTGAGAGCATTCACCAGTGTCCACACTGCTTTGTTTTTATTGTCTGATTTTTCAATCAGTCCGGTATGGTAATTCAACTTAGCCTGTCTAATTAAGAAATTGTACGAGGATTTGGCTCTCTTATACAAGTCATGGGTGGTCTGGCAGGCAATATTTGCACGTAACCAGTGGAGGAACCCCAGTTCGCGCTTAGCAGAGACGATCTCTTGAGTAATCCACTTCCTGGTGGGGACAGCGGAAGAAGCACACCTGAAAAGTGGACAGCACATCTCAAATGTCCTCTGGATCACACCAACAAACTCGCCGAAACATCGGTCCACATCCAGGGATCCATACACCCCTGAAAGTCACACGTAGATACACGGTAGGCAAAGTCATCTAGATTATATTGGCTTAAATTTCTGACCATTCTCGACCCATGTCGTGTTACCGGATTAGGATCAACAAAAATTTCTAAGGAGAGAGCTCGATGATCCCCAAGGTGAGCTTCGTATACCTCGGCAGTAAAATATGATATATCTGCATCCCTCAAAATATAGTCAACTTTGGATACGGATGTGCGCCCTGTGATATCCGTAAAGACTCTAGTAGGCTCTTGTGAAGAAATATCTAAATTGAAACATTCAAGTAGATCTATAAATAACTTAACATTATTACAACTAGATTTCAAGAAATCAACGTTTAAATCACCACAAACCAATATTTTATCTGCTACACTGTTACAATATTCTAAAGTAGAAGACATTGCATCCATAAACACTCCGAAATCACCTGAGCATGGTCGGTACACACTAAGAATGGCTAAACGAACTCTTTGAACGAGCACTATAGTTCCACTCACCTCAAATTGCAACTCGACTGAGAACCCCGATACGCACAGTTTTCTCACCTGCACACCATCCCGAATATAGACCATAGATCCACCGTGTGCCCTAGATGGGCGGCAATAGAAATCGGCTAGGCAGTATCCTGGAATGGTCATCGTTTGGATAGCATCAAGACAGCACCAATGCTCGGCAACGCCGACAATGTCAGGACGCTTGTCAGCGAAAAGAATTTCAAGATTTTCTAATTTATTAGTTATGCATTGTACATTTAACTGTAGCACTTTCAATTTATTTTTTGAAACAGGTAAAACATTACTGTCACATTTTGTAATATGCTGCTCTGTACTAGCTCTATTGTTCAGCTTGTGACCACAGGTTGGTGTCGCCTTATAAAAACCTATTTACAGTAACTCCCTCGGGCCAGAATTCAGGATTCATAACCGTGTTCAAGCATTCCGCAGGCAGCGACACTTTGAAAGAAGAGTATACGTCAGGTTGCTTCGAATTGAGTTTTTCGCAAAAAGACGTTCTGTATATGTTGGTTAAAGAAATTCTGTAACTCAATTGCAGTCGTTTCTGGACTGAGTCGTGACACATGGAGAAAAGACGTCCGCCTTTTAGGCGCCGCAAAGTAGACTACTCGACTTGAGAGTACCGACCAGAGGCTTATTAATTTTTTAGGTACCGCCGTAGGTGTAGAAATAGGGTATATCGGCGAATCTGAACTTCCATCATGTGAATTTCTTGGTTTCTTTTTCGTCTTCTTTTTAGTGACAGTACTCCACGCAGAGGATTGCTCCCCGGTACACATAAATTCTCATTCACGGATTCGGTCAATATTGGAATTTCCCCATCAGGATTGCAAGCAGGTGTTATTCTTAACGAAACCGGAGCCGTAGACAAAGATGAATCATCGGGTATGTTCCGAGTCGGTTTTTTCCTTGATGAATTTCTCTCATGTGGTACCGTGATAAGATTCGTATGTTCCTTAAACGAACGCAATTCCATCGCGAGTTCACTTATTTGTTTATTTTGACTTGTAATAATATTTTTTAATTCGTTGATCTCTTTAAGAAAAATACCAGCAATGTCAGCGACAATTTCTCCTTCAAATCTGAAAGGTTCACAACTGTTTGAAGGTATTCAGGTGTCTGTGTATTTCGATTAATGAAATTCGTCGTGTTATCACCGGATTGACGACAGTTATCACAAACCCACCTATTGGCACTATTTTCACGGAACTTGTTGAAATTTTCAACTGTTAAGTTTACACATTTTATGTGATAACTATTTTCACAATCTTCACAATTTATAGAATCATCGTAGCGATCGATTTTATTAGTACATTGGGAACAACAAATACCGCGTCCTCGCGTCATGATGCTCACATACACTGATAATGAATCCCTAACCTTTATGCAAAAATAATATTGGAAAATATTTTCATCTTTTATCAAAAATGGAAGTTGGCTTTCTTTAATTTTTGATTGAATTAAATACAGTTCCTTTTTCAATTCATCATGAGAAATGATGGATGTGTGTAATGTTCCTGTATGAGCAAACGAGATAGCTATTTCTATATCATTGAAAATTTCATAAATTATGTCTACAGCTAGGGTAATGTGTGTGTAAACTGAATTTAGTACAATGAAATTGAAATCATCCCAGGAATCCATTGCTGATGAATTCATCCAGAAACTTAGTTGATTAATTTTGCTTTCCAGGAGTATTTGGTTATGATGTAATTTACTCATTGAATTGTTAAAAGAGTGTGAAGAATTTTCTGTTAAACTTATTTACAAGGTGGCCACATTAGTCAATTTCTGTTGAGAGTTCTTCAGATTTTGAATTGCCTCGTCATATTTATCAGCGTCGTTTTGATCTAGATTGCCTGTAATTGACTTCCAAACTGTTCCTAATCCGTTAAACAAACCTCTTCTGTGTCTTTTTTCAGTTATTGATAATAATTGTTTGCATTCTTTATTTGATTTTATATTCTAATAAGTATTTATGATTTTGAATTTCATGCAAATAACTTTTTCCATGCTGGGAATTATGAAATGATGTATTAATCTTTTGATAACTAGTTATTAGTTTGTCAAATTCGTTGGTTATATTAGATAAGTCGAATATTTGTATAAAGGTCCAATATTTTATTATGTTGTGTGATATTCCTTTATTTATTGGTATAAGTCCTGGGTTGTCTGTAACTTGTGTAAATTTTACTTGACAATTTACTACTACTCCGAGGATGGTCGTAATGGCGGTGAACCTGAAACAATAGGTCGTCTTAAATTTTTCAAATGAACTGTACGACCAATGTTTTGTTTCGATTTGTTTCCCCCTACTTTTTGAATCAGTGCTCTATTGCCCTTGAGCAATTTTGTAATTTTGAATGGTCCGCTGAACTTTGGGCCGCTCTTATTTCGCACATATTTGTAACTTTTTTCGTACACTATTTGACCCTCTTTGAATGGATTATTTGCTGTTTCATTAACTTTTTGGACTATTTTGTTTTTATTTTTCGATATGTTCGAATGAACTCTATCATATAAAAGGGCTAGTTTCTCTTTATGCTTCTGTACGTAATCGCTGAACATTTGCTTATCATAAGTAATATCTAGTGGATCTTTAAATTTTGTGTGACCAAATGTGAGTTCGAAAGGTGTTAATTTCGTGGTCGAATGTATTGAATTATTATATCCTACTAGTAAGCCAGGAGATCCATAGGCCCGTAGATCTATAGGCCAGTAGATCCATAAGCCAGTAGTTCAATAAGCCCATAGATCAATATAGACCATAGATCAATGAAGCGCACAGAAACACGAAACACAGCAATGAAACCCGTTGAAGACAAAGAAACTCGAAAGAACGCTAAGCAACACGGAAGAAAGCGAAGAAACACAAAAGAACGCGAAGAGACTCGAAAAAACACGAAAGAGCGCCAGTAGATCTATGGACCAATAGATCCATAAGCCAGTAGATCCATAAGCTAGTTGTTCCATGTGCCAGTAGAACCATTGGCAGGTAGCTCAATGTAGCCCATAGATCAATGAAGCTCGCGAAAACACGAAACTCAGCAAAAAACGACAAGAAGCGAAAAAAACTGAAGAGTGCTACGAAATAGTAAAGAAACCATAAAACCTCATAGAACGTAAAAAAACTCAAAAGAACATATTAAACCCCGAAGAAACGTAAAAAATCTGAAAGCACGCAAAATATTCCGAAAAAATGCAAAAAAAAACTGAAAGCACGCCAAATATCCCGGAAAAACTCAAAAAAACCGAAAGCACGCAAACAATCCCGAAGAAACTCAAAAAACCCGATGGTCGGCAAGAAACCTGAAAGCACGCAAAAAATCTCGAAGAAACTTAACAAACCCTGAAAGAACTCGAAAAATCCCCAGGGAACGCAAAAATCTGAATGCACAAAAAAGCCTCAACAAAACACGCAGAAACGCAGAGAAATCTCGAAAAATCATGAATAAAACCGAAAAAGTAAAGCATCCACAGAGAGCAATGCTCATAACAAATAATTCAACAAATACTCTTTAAAGTAATGAAAAATTTCGACAGCAATATTTTCTTGCTGAAGAGAATTGAGAGATAACAAAAGTTCAGCAATTTTACAAAAAAAAAAAACAATTAATCACTGTGTTCCTAAAAAAAAAGTTGTTATTTCAATTTGCCACAACATTTCAAAGAAGCGAGAGTGAAAAAAGCAAATAATATTAACTACGTTTTAATGACTAAGGGTTTCCGCAACTTTACCATAAAATATGCCATTTGGAGGAGTAAGAATAGAAATTCGTGATAATAAACAGAACATTTTCGAGAAAACCCGTTTCTCATATAGAAAATTGTAATTGCCAGCCAAAGAAAACAAAAATATTCTTCCTACCCCTGTATATTCACACGGAACGCGACTTGCACAAACTTAACCGTACATTCTCTTAAATTCGCCTCACTTATAGCAAGGGATGTAGATAATTACTCTCTTCTATGGCGTGATCTGTCATCAGTATCGAAACAATGATCGCTTTTGACAGATTCTATAAAATCGATTTCTTAAGGAAAAGAATTAAGTAGTTTTTGAATGTACGGAATAATGATGATTATTTTCATCAGTTGTTCTCGTATGCATAGGGAACAGGTAAGCTTTATTTTTATCTAATGCTAATAATTCAAAATGTATGTTTTAGACCAAAGGAATTGAAGAACTGTCTTTGTGTTGTGACACTTGAGGAGAAATGATCCTTCGTGGCTTTCAAGGAAACTTACCATACCTTCAGTAATTATAAGTAGTCTCTGGGATACTGCCATGAAATTTCATTCATTTGAAATTATTTCAGATTCATCCCATGACATGAATGGAATAATGGAAGTAGATGCAAAAAAAAACAATGATTTTGATATATCAATAGAAAATTAGATTATCTTACTTTGATTAGGATGAAAACCTGCAAGATATGAAGTATAAATTGAAGTAGTGAAGATAATATTTTTGGAGTTGAATTGTAATATTATAAATTAATATATAGATAATGATTATTTGAACACTTGAGTTTAAATAACTATTTTATTCTATAAACAGGAAAGTATCTGCAGATGTTGAATTAGCATGTAACTTGATTCTGACAAAATTTTAGCTTGCATCGTTGCAAGATCATTTAATTATCAAGGGTATTATATATGAAAAAGTATATGCTATCTACACACTTTTTTTTTTTCATATATAGTAAAGCTTTGTAGGATTGAAGATGCCATTTAGAGTATAGATAAGGTCACATAGTAATTTTTTGTGCATGTAGATTATCGAAATAATAAGAGGAAATCTTAAGTGATAGTGAGAATCATGAGTGAAACAAAATTAGTGACTTCAGAAAGAGTATATAATGAAATGTGTGTAACAGTCTGAAAAAATTGCAAAGCGATGGAATCTTTGAGCAACTGTTTTGCTTGATTATGGGAAGAATGTGATGACGTAAACTGCCAAAGGCAGAATTCTAAGCCTGGAACCAATGAGTCTAATGGCAAAAAAAAAGATTTTCCCTTTTTAAGATCATAATTAATTTCACAGGATCCTTGCTATGTTTCTTTCTGTAATGACAACTGAAATAACCTGAATGAATGATTATCTGCAAATCCAAGGACTATAAATTATGAAAAGTAGGTATGTGAGTAACATCAAATCCAGGTAAATGGATTTTTCATGCATATTGAGGATTTGTATGATTTAAGAGTTCATTTAATATGTAAGGAAGTTAAATGTAAATAATGAAATATTACCTTCAGTTTTACAGAATATAAGAAGTCATATTTATCCTTGTAGGTTCATTTTTTTAGAAACCTTAGATAGTATAATATAGTTAGTTATAATGACCTTCATTTTTACAAATATTAGAGACAATATTAATCCTTGTATTTGTAAAAACTTGATGGAGAGACCAAACAGTCATCTATCATTCAATTGAAGTATAATGGGACATTTTAGCGGATAGAAATATATAAAATATGATAGAAACAGCTTAGACTCTTGAGTATAAAAAAATCTTATATGATGGTGAGAATTAAATGAGTGAAACGAAATTAGTGTTTATGGAAGTGTAGATTAGTCCTTAAAATATCAGAAATTATGGAATACCACTATCTCAGATGTACCACCAATAAAAGTTATTAATTTGGTGAACCCTTTATTGAAGTATTATGGAAGTTGGCATAGATTACCTAATGATCAGAGGAATATTTATTTCAAAGATCTAACCTAGTCTAAGTTTGATAGATAAAGATATTGAATTGCATATTCAAAATTTAAATTCTCTTGGAATTTGCAGAACCAACAGGAATAAAAGAATTGCAAATATTTGATCAACTACTGTTACTATTTTGCTTGATTGTGGGAAGAACGTAATGAAATAATTGATGAAGACAGAATACTTAGCGTGGATGGATATATCTGATAGTGAAAGAAGGATTTTTGTTCTGAAGGCATGATGAATTTTACAGGGTCGTTCCTATGTTCCTTCCTGGAGTGGAAATTGAAATGTACAACCCGAATAAAATATCATCTGCTATATGCAAATCCCTACCTGCGAAATATCCATTTGAATTAGTTTATTGTTTGGTTACGATTACAATCATACATAAAGAAAAGTATGATTACAATACATAAGATTAGAATGTCAACGACAATTGTCATTTCAGAGTAGGAATCGACAGGGTGAAATGAATTTGCTAGGGATTGTAAAACTGATTCTATGCTGGGTAAATTTTTGAATTTCTTAAATACACATCGTAGACTGTTAAACTATAAGAGAATACCTCACCAGGGTTCTTACGAATCGTATGAATTGAAGAATTTTCAAAATATTATACGGAGTATGGATTAAAATTGTAATTGAAAATATGTGACAATGTTCTGTGAACGTCGGACGTGACTGATGATCTGGAAATTTGTGTTTGAGCCGAAGTAAGCTATTTTCAGCAATTAATTTAAAATATTTTTACTTTCGATTGGAAGATATGAATAGCTTTATCCAAAGGTCCGATTCTCGAGGAAGACACATATGAAAACGGCTTTTCCCGATCGCGTCAGTGGAAAAAGCCTTTTCAATTTTACCGGACCATCTTTCGCGAAAAACCGGGAAATCGGTGTTTTAGATAATTTTTTGAAAATGTTAGCGTGGTCGTATAGGCATGTGAAATGCACCTAACGAAAGTCCGTCTCATGAACTTTACGGTGCTCGCTTCGCTCGCGAGATCGCCTTCCCCTTTCTACCTCGAAATATCGCATTTCTGAACCCCTCGCCGACCCAAAGTTTTTCGATCTCCTTCTGTGGATTACCACAGAAATATTCTTATTGTTTTTAATATATTGGGATAATTGCATATTTAATGATTATTTCTACAGGGTCTTTAAATTGTGATCTTAGTATTCTGCAATGCTCTGCAATAGTTGAGTGAAATCTTTCAATGATTCCGTCTGAGTCTGGATGATGTGCTGTCGTAAAATGGATTTTTATTTTGTGAATTTCTAATAATTCTTTAATGACATGACTGAAAAATTCCATTCCTTGATCCGAACTAATATTTAATGGTGTTCCATAGTAAGAGAAATATTCCAATAGGGCGTGAAATATGTCGACCGCGTTTTTGGATTTTAGTTTGATTGCTTGACCTACTTTTGTAAAAGCATCTACCAAAGTTAAAAATTTAATATTTTCCAAAGTGTAAATATCAATGTGTAATTTTTCGAAGGGTCTGAATGGAGTATCTGTTAACATCATATCAATTTGTGGTGGATTTCCCTCGTATTTATTCCTTTTGCAAACTTCGCAATTTGCTATGTATTTCGAGACATGTTCTTTCATGGCGGGAAAATAATATTTACGCTGAAGTTGTTGGATGGTTTCATTAACTCCTCGATGATTTGTTTTTCCTTCGTGTTGAAATTGTATCGCTTGGGTGATAAATTCCTCATCTTGGATTACTTCTCGTCTTTCGGTGCAATATATTATATCCGGTCCGTATCTGTTGAATATCTTGTTTACAACATTGCTGAATGTTCGGAACATATTCTCGGAATCGAAATGGAAATAGTATTTCTTCTTATCGGCCGTGTATTCCTTGAGAAATTTAATTATCTCATCTTCATTGTTGGAAGTGCTGATTTGAACGAAAAATTTTTTTATTTTTCCCACGGATTCTTTCTTCACTGTGTGCGGATTTCTATAAACTTCCTGAATAAAGTATTGATTTGGTTTAGAATCAATCACATCGGATGAAATTTTTATGGGTGTGGAGTCTGCTGACTCTGGGTTTATTGAATGTATTGTGTCTTCATTGGACTCCTGTTGTGGTGCCAATCTTTCCAAAATATCATCTAAATCTGAGTCGTCCATTTCAACTGATGAAGCTTCGTCAAGTAGTTTTTCGATTTCATTTTCGTCCACATTATTTATTAGCGATTCGGTGTCCGTAACGTTCAGTTAGATTCTTGATAGTGCGTCTGCATTCTTATTGATTGCACCTTTTTTATATACGATTTCATAGTCGAACTCTTCAAGCCTTATTTTCCATCTTTGTAATTTTGCATTTGGTTCCTTTAATTTGTCAAGCCAAATTAAGGGTCGATGATCTGTACATATTATGAACTTATGACCATATAGATAAGGACGGAAATACTTCGTGGCCCAAATTATGCTTAAGAGTTCTTTCTCTATTGTGCTATAGCGTTGTTCTGATTGGTTCAATGTCCTAGAAGCGTAGCATATTGGTCTATCTGATCCAATAGGTCCTTGGGATAGGATAGCGCCTATTGCTACATTTGACGCATCTGTGCTGACGATGAATTTTTTGAAAAGTCCGGATATTGCAATATCGGCGGATTTGTCAATATTTCTTTACATTTGTTGAATGCACTCATAAAGTCGTTGGAATGAATAATTTTTCTTCCCTTCTTCAGACAAATAGTTAACGGTTTTGTGATATCTGCATAGTTTTTATAAATTTCCGATAATATCCTGTTAATCCTAAAAATCCTTTTAGTTCTGTCGTTGTTTTGGGCAAAGGATAACGTAAAATTGCATCAATTTTCATGGGATTGGGTTTAAGACCTTGGGAGTTATTATATGGCCGAGAAATTGTACTTCTTTTTCAGAAATTCGGATTTATCCATTTGAATTTTCAGATTCGCGGCTCTAAGACGATCAAATACTTTGCGTAATTTTTCAATATGTTCTTGTAAGGATGATGAAAATATTACTATATCATCTAAATATACTACACATGCTTCATTGATGATGCCTCTTAGAATGTTATCCATGACTCTCTCGAAAGTTCTTGGTGCATTTTTCAATCCAAACGGAAGTCGTTTGAATTCGTAATGACCTCTCTCGGTTGAAAACGCTGTTTTCGGTATGTCTCTTGGGTGCATCTCTATCTGATGGTATCCTGACGCTAAATCAAGAATAGAAAAATATTTACATTTTCCCAATTTGTCTAATATTTCCGTAATATTTGGAAGTGGGTATTGGTCATCTATACTTTTTTTGTTAAGACGTCTATAATCAATGCATAGACGATATTTCTGTTCTCCGGAAGCGTCCATTTTCTTTGGAACTACAATAACTGGGTTACTCCATGGGCTGCTAGAATGCTGAATTATGTCATTTTTTAGCAATTCTTCGACTTGTTTGGCTACTTCATTTTTTTGTGCTTCTGGTATCCTGTAAGCTCTCTGAAATACTGGAATTTCGTCTGTAGTCCGAATTTCGTGTTTTACTACATTAGTAAAAGTCAAGGGCAATTTTTACAATGAAAAATGTCCCTGTATTCGAAGCAGATTTTCGAATTGCTTCCTTTTCTTCCTTGTTGAGATGGTCCATACGGAGATTTTTCATATTTTCCTTTAGTAAATTATCAGGTTTCGATGTTGCTTCTACTTTCGTAGTTTGAACTACATCCGTGTTATTAATTTGGATAATTTTTAACGGTTCGATAATAATTTGTTCCGGGGTTTCGTTACTATTTGAAATTGTTAGAAAGGCCTCGTTATTTTCAATTGTCACAATGCATTGTGGTATTTCAATCCCTTTCGCGATTTCAACATATTCTATGATGCCATGATTTACATCGGTAGATTCGATAGGTACTTTTATAACTTTCTGAGATCTTGCTGGAAGATCGTATGAACATGCAATTTTTTAAAGTAAAGTGGTATGGGTCCATTTTTAGTGTACAAAACATTTTTCTTCAGATCGATATTGGCACCTAAATGTTTGAGTAAGTCCATTCCTATCAGACCATCGTATTCTTCGTTGAATTCAAATATATGGAAATCGAAATATTCCTTTGTTTTAAAAATTTTTGGAAGCGGAATGTGAGCCACGTAATCGTGATATGTTATTTTGTGTGCGGTCTTAATTTTGAATGGTGCATATTTAATAAAATTTTGGTAGAATTTTTGGACTATTCTAGGACTGATTAAGGTTTTTGAACTTCCTGTGTCAATCATAAATTTTAATCCTACATGCGGAATTTTGATGAAGGGTAGCGTTGAACTATTAATATCAGTTAGGTTTATTAAGTGTGATCCTGATGTGCTGTAACGTACGGAAAATTTTCCGAAGTTTACGAATGAGGCATTTCGTTTAGATCTTCTGAATATTGTTCATTATAATTTTCACAGTCAGTCATAAATGGGTTAATGTCTTCATAGAAATCAGTTTGGTCGTGTTGATTTAGTTCGTCATTGATTTCTTGCTGAAAAAGTTCTTCTGAAATGAAATTTCTTTGTCCTGTCGGTTGAAATCTATATTGTGGTGTGACTGTACGTCTTGTATTCGATGAAGATGTGTCCATTGGGGTAGGCTGTGATTGTCTTTGCGGTTGAGTTCTAGTTTGAGAGCTTCTATTTTGTGATGTGTTGGGACGATTTAATAACGGTCTTACGTGAGGTTGAGTTGCAGAATAAGGAGGGTTCAAATTTTGAAAAATAGGTCTTTGTGTATTTGTAAATTTTCTATTCTGTGGAGTTGGTCTATTGTAAAAAGATTGGGGTTGATTATAATGGAGATTTCGTCTGGAATAAGCAAAATTTTGTTCTTCGATTGTAAATGTCATTGCTTCTTCTAATGTTCTAGGATTTCTCAATCTAATGGGTAAGTTAGAATTAAGGCCTCTGAGGAAAGCATTCAGTGCTTGTTTTTCATAAAGCTGTTTTTTTAGTTCGATTAAATTTTGATTTTGTTCGGTTAATTGAATTTTATTTAGTAATAACGACAAAAGGTCCTGACACCTATGGCCGAATTGAATAGGGTTTTCAGTTTTTTCTTGCTTAAGGTGCATCAAATCACCAACTAAACAATTTTCGTCTCTTTGATCAGAGAAAAATTGTAACAGTAAATTTTTAATTGATATCCAATTCCTTAAATTTCCTCTACTTCCTAATAAATTCAAAGCTCTTCCCGTTAATTTGCCTACTATAGCTCTCAAAAGAAATTCGTTTTGTGGATTTTGCAAGTTATTTTGGTCTGAAAAGGTACTGATCAAATATTCACTGGATTGAATGAAAATAGCTAGAGTTGCTGGATTGCCATCATATTCAGGAATACAATCAATGTGATGTTTTTGAATTTGAGGAACTGCCATTTCTACTGTATTTCTTCTTAGAGGACTGCGATCTCTGTTGTTCATTAATTTTAATTGAAATTAGCCTATTGTTTATATTAGAACGATATTGTCTAATTACTAAGAAAGAAGAAAAAAAAATAAAAATAGAAAACAAAATTTTGAATAATCAAGTATGGGATATTAAAATGGATAGAAGGAGTGAAACTTACGCTAATGGCTTCATGTGGAATTTCTTTCTTCTTTTCTTCTGCTTCAGGGGATACAGCGATTATAGCAGGCAGTTTCGTTATAGAAACTCCGTACCCAACTATAATTTCTCCTCCTGAATGCCGATGAATTGGTTTTTCTCTTAACTATGAACTTTTTCTGTTCACTGGTTTTGATAAACCACGCTGTTGGAACTCGGTCGATGCTAGAGCCGAAGTCCGGGAAACTTTTCTTCTGATACCCAATTAATCGTTGAAACGAACACTACTTTTCCGCTATTTTTGTCGTAAAAATAGTTTTGGGTATCCTACCGACTGCGCCACTTACGTTCAGTGATTCTAAACTTTAATTTTTAAAAAGTTTATTTGACTATTGTACAAAGCGGACAATGTTAAAGTCACAACAATGGATACAATAATTCTTAACTAACAGAGAACAAGTCTCTAGGTAGCATAGTACCTCCCTTCCTATTTAGGTGAATTCCTAGTATCATGGAAATATGATATACTGGGATAGCAACGTATATTACATACATATTGGAGGATTCTAATATGTAACTAGTGATCTTGTTGAAAATAGTGATCTCGTTGAAAATAGTGATCTTGTTGAAAATAGTGATCTCGTTGAAAAAAGTGATCTTGTTGAAAAGAGTGATCCCCTTGAAAATTGTGATCTTGTTGAAAATAGTGATCTTGTTGAAAACAGTGATCCCGTTGAAAATAGGGATCTGGTTGAGAAACGTGATCTAGTCGAAAAGAGTGATATTGTTGAAAATAGTGATCTTGTTGGAAATAGTGATCTTGTTGAAAATAGTGGTCTCGTTGAAAAAAGTGATCTCAATGACAAAAGTGATCCTGTTGAAAATAGTGATCCCGTTGAAAATTGTGATTTTGTTGAAAAATGTGATCTTGTTGAAAATTGTGATCTTGACGATAATAGTGATTTCGTAGAAAATAGTGGTCTCCTTGAAGATGGTTATCTCCTTGAAAATTTGTGATCTCGTTGAAAATAGTGATCTTGTTGAAAATAGTGATCTTGTTGAAAATAGTGATCTCGTTTAAAGAAGTGATCTTGTTGAAAGGAGTGATCCCGTTGAAAATCGTGATCTAGTCGAAAATAGTGATCTTGTTGAAAAAAGTGATCTTGTTGAAAATAGTGATCTTGTTGAAAAAAGTGATCTTGTTTAAAATAGTGATTTCTTGAAAAAAGTGATATCCTTGAAAAAGTGAAAAAAGTGATCTCGTTGAAATAGTGATCTCGTTGAAAAAGTGATCTCGTTGAAAATAGTGGTCTCGTCGAAAAAAGTGATCTTGTTGAAGAAGTGATCTTCTTGAAAATAGTGATCTAGTTGAAAATAGTGATCTCGTTGAAAATTGTGATCCCGTTGAAAAAGTGATCTCGTTGAAAATAGTGATTTAGTTAAAAAATGTGATCTTGTTGAAAATTGTGATCTTGATGAAATTAGTGATTTCGTTAAAAATAGTGATCTCGTTGAAAATGGTGATCTCGTCGAAGAAAGTGATCTCCTTGAAAACAGTGATCTCGTTGAAAAAAGTGATCACGTTGAAAATAGTGATCTCGCTGAAAATAGTGATCTTGTTGAAAATAGTGATCTTGTTGAAAATAGTGATCTTGTTGAAAAAAGTGATCTCGTTGAAAAAAGTGATCTTGTTGAAAAGAGTGATCCCGTTGAAAATTGTGATCCCGTTGAAAAAAGTGATCTCGTTGAAAAAAGTGATTTTGTTGAAGAATGTGATTTTGTTGAAAATTGTGATCTCGATGAAAATAGTGATTTCGTTGAAAATAGTGATCTTGTTGAAAATGGTGATCTCGTCGAAGAAAGTGATCCCCTTGAACATAGTGATCTCGTTGAAAAAAGTGATCACGTTGAAAATAGTGATCTTGTTGAAAATAGTGATCTTGTTGAAAATAGTGATCTCGTTGAAAAAAGTGATCTTGTTGAAATGAGTGATCCCGTTGAAAATTGTGATCTTGTTGAAAATAGTGATCTTGTTGAAAATAGTGATCTTGTTGAAAATAGGGATCTGGTTGAGAAACGTGATCTTGTTGAAAACAGTGATCCCGTTGAAAATAGGGATCTGGTTGAGAAAATAGTGATCTAGTTGAAAATAGTGATCTTGTTGAAAATAGTGATCTTGTTGAAAACTGTGATCTCGTTGAAAAAACAGATCTTGTTGAAAGTTTTGATCTCGTTGAAAATAGTGATCCCGTTGAGAATGGTAATCTTGTTAACATGGTGATCTCGTTGAAAAAATAAATCTCGTTTAAAATAGTGATCTTGTTGAAAATAGTGATCTCGTTGAAAATAGTGATCTCGTTAAGAAAAGTGATCCCTTAAAAAATAGTGATCTTGTTGAAAATAGTGATCTTGTTGAAAATATTGATCTCGTTGAAAAAAGTGATCTTGATAAAAATAGTGATCCTGTTGAAAATAGTGATCCCGTTGAAAATTGTGATCCCGTTGAAAGAAGTGTTTTCGTTGAAAATAGTGATTTCGTTGAAAATAGTGATCTTGTTGAAAATGGTGGTCTCGTCGAAGAAAGTGATCCCCTTGAAAATAGTGATCTCGTTGAAAAAAGTGATCACGTTGAAAATAGTGATCTTGTTGAAAATAGTGATCTTGTTGAAAATAGTGATCTCGTTGAAAAAAGTGATCTTGTTGAAAAGAGTGATCCCGTTGAAAATTGGGATCTTGTTGAAAATAGTGATCTTGTTGAAAACAGTGATCCCGTTGAAAATAGGGATCTGGTTGAGAAACGTGATCTAGTCGAAAATAGTGATCTTGTTGAAAATAGTGGTCTCGTTGAAAAAAGTGATCTTAATGAAAAAAGTGATCCTGTTGAAAACAGTGATCCCGTTGAAAATTGTGATCCCGTTGAAAAAAGTGATCTCGTT
>JARTUT010000706.1:0-21462 GCA_030674115.1 Micraspis discolor
TTATTTAATTGTAGAATTGGTTTGTTTCTTTTTGAATGGTTTTTAATTTATGAAAACAACCATCATTACTGCTGTACTTTAAGCTCTTTCACCAATGTCGCGCTTTTTCGCGTTCTATCTTCGGTTTGTTTATGATTTATGCCTTCAATCTGAGCCTGTTAGAGAGCAGAGCTGGGCTAAGCACCGAAAAAAAGTGCTTCGAGCACTGAGCCCTAAGCACTCGAAAAAAGGCTTCGAGTCTCGAGTTCTAAGCACCGCTTTCGACAGAAGGCTCCGGATTACCGAGCACTTTTGCCAAAGTAATTGAATATTTCAAGCACTAAGCACTAAGCACTTTAGTGCGAACTATTTTATGTAATGTTGTTTGATTGAAATGAGAACTCTTTAGCTTCATCGACATATCTGAAATTATGATTTCGAGACTGGGAAAAACTCAGAAGCCATTTTATTTGTTTTGTGAAACGCATGCATTCAATTTACATTCTGGTACTAGTTAATCTTATTCGTCGATCTGAATCTGAATGGCTGTTCCTAATCAATGCATAAAGTTGAATTAATAATCGAGGACCAATTATTTTATAAGCGAGAACACATTACTGAAAAAATGTGGAAAGCACTGACGTGAGATCAGGAGCTTTTACGCGCTTGTTCTAAAGTCTTTTCTCAGACTTAAAAAGAGTGCGATTCAAAATCAGCCAGCACAATGAGTGTGAAAGAATCAATAAACATATATCTTAAATGGAAGTTGAGTGAACTTACAGTTCAGCAAATTCTTCGATCTGGCATTCTTTCCACATTTCTATACCATATATAAGTTGTTGTAGTTGAGTGTCATCAATTATAACCGAATTTCAGATTCATAATTGCTGAGCTATCGGACAGGTCTGGCCCAATAACTAACTTGACTTATATTTGGATAATAAACTAATTCTATTAATATGGAATCTTTATCTCATCTCTTTCGGAAGATAGAGAATATTCAGCCAAACATTTTCAAATTGGACCACCGTATCTTCATCACGAGTCAAATCCAACCGATGGCGATCATTTTCAGCTCGATATTCAGAAATTACAGACATTTGGGAAAAAATAGTCCTCTTGTCGCAAAATTCATAATGACATTTCCATTCAAAATATGGCAACTGCACACACCAGTATTTTAGACATGTTTGTCATAAAAATGAACCCACAGAATTAGTTTCTCTCGTGACAATTTTCTCGAAATTTGGCACACTCCTTCCTTTAACGCTATCTAGACATTCTCTAAGTTACGAATTGATAGGATGAATATTCAAGAAATTAATGTTATTAACTGCTAAACTATTCGATGGATTTGGCCCAATAACGAACTTGACCGAGATATTTGGACACTCGACCTATTTTGAAAAAATGAAAACTCTAGGTCTCTTCCTTCGGAAGATAGAGAGTATACGGCCGGAGGGCCGGCGGGCCGGACATACTCAAGTTTGACCTCGAGTTCTTCATCAGGAAGTCAAACCCAATCGATTGAGGCCATTTTCGGCTCGATATTCGAAAATTACAGACCTTTGGGCAAAACGATAGCACGCTGTTCCACTAGGAATAAGCGCGCGTACTGAAAAAAATTAGGTGTATATATTTATATTTTCCTTATCAAGCATAGACAGGGCGATTCACGGGATGGCCTATTTGGTAGTCGTTTTTGGAAAAGGATCAGGTTAAAATTTGCATGTTTAGTATTGAGACAATGATTCTTTTTGCGTACTTATTCCAAGTGGACCAGCATGCTGTGGTTTAGCCAAAACGCTTGTAATTTTTGAAAATGGTCTCAATTGAGGATTGGGTTCGACTTCCTGTTAAAGAAGCCGTGCTCAAACTTGAGTACTCTGCCGGCCGGCCAGCCGTTCACTCTCTATCTTCCGAAGGAGATGACCTAGAGTTTTCATATTTACACAATATGTTGATTGTTAAAATATCTCAAATATCTCGATCAAATTCGTAATTGGGCCAAATCCGTCGGATAGTTCAGCAGATATGAGCATCTGGAATTTGGTTTTCGCAATAATTTCTAGAATATCCATTCGATCAATTTCGAACTCTTAAAATGTTTGGATAACGTTAAAATGGCCTTCATAACCATGAAGTCAAATCAATGGTGACTGAAGAAATACTGAATATTTATCAAAACGATCATATTATCTTTGCGCACATAAGAAAATCAAATACCGTACCTGCTTATATTGACCTACTTCAAGAATTCGGAAAGGCTTAGTGCTTAGCGGATTACTAAGCACTAAGATTTTCGCGAAAGTGCTCGAAAAACAAGCACTAAGCACTAGCCTTTGAAAAGTGCTCATGAGCACAGTGCTCGGAAGCACTAAAGTGCTTAGAGTGCTTTCACGAGCACTAAGCACAATGCTTTGGCACAGCTCTGTTAGAGAGTATGCCACATCGGAATGACAACCTCAAAATTCGGTCTCACTAGACAAAATTCATGCACTTGATATTGCATAACAGTTGATTTGAAGAAGACCGATTTCTTGGCACCTGTAGTATTGCATCGCTGGTGTTTTAGTTTGAGAGGCTCAATATTTACTTTTAGACCTAGGATACACGTAAGATTACTTGGAGACTTGTATTGCTTCTCTATTTCATTGAGAGTAATTTGAAAAAGGTATTAATTCTCACAATCATTTTCTTGACGATTAGGGCCGGGTTTCCCGAACCTAAATTGTTTTCTTTTTTCGATTTCCTCGTTTGTGTTTGTCGAGGGAATACCTTCAATTAAGATCTTCAAACTCCGATCTGATTCGAATTGATGTGAGTGAAACTCGTTATTACATTTCTTTATAACCTCATATAGAAGAACTGCTGAAATACTTGCTTGCTCTCAGGAAGAAATCTAGAGAGCCTTTTCGTATCCAAACAAAAAGACATGGTGAGATATATAGATATAAAGACCAAACGAGCAATGATAAAGGACTTTATTAAAAGCAGTGAAGAATAATGAAAAGATTCGAATGAAACCTCTGAGAAATCGAAGAGCAATGAAA
This sequence comes from Micraspis discolor, assembly GCA_030674115.1. Classification (NCBI taxonomy): domain Eukaryota; kingdom Metazoa; phylum Arthropoda; class Insecta; order Coleoptera; family Coccinellidae; genus Micraspis; species Micraspis discolor. The sequence goes on from JARTUT010000706.1 coordinate 3,033, forward strand.
ATTTTGTACTTAAATTAGCGAAGGCTGCGGCAACAAAGCAACTCTTGGAACTTATAGTTCAAAACTTGCCCATCCAAAACTGGTCCATGGGTATATCCAGAAACTATATCCTCCCACACCGAATGTGACTCGAAATTTTAGGCATCGAAATTATGTGGCCACAATTTCACCACTTGCATATACAGATGGAGCAAATAAGAAGAGGAAGAGACAGGATGATGACGAAAATCTACCAAATGCAAAAAATCCACATCTGAATGAATTGCAAAATTAGAAAAAGATTATTTTGAATTTTATTAATGACAAACACTACTATAGTGATTTTAAAAGATCAATTCATTTATTACTTTGTATATATGTTTTAATTATTTTGTAGAAATTATTATTGAATTATATGAAATTAAATTGAAAATTCCCTTTTTAATCTTAAATGGTATTTATTATTGAAATTTTTTCCTTTCAAACAATATTCTGAACATACAGTGATGCAATTTGTTTCCGTTAAATGCCGAAAAGCATTAAAATTTGGTTTATTTCACCAACATGGTAATTTCCATATTTGAATTCATTTTTTGGCTAAAGATGTCGAGACTATAGATATTTAATCAAAAGAAAAGCCAGGTTTTTGGAGAAAAATTCAAAAGATTTCCTAGATGTGACAGAGTTGGATAAATTTAGATGATGGCTTGGTTTTGATTTGGTTTAATTAATGATTGCTCTGTCGACTTTCTTCTCCTATACCTAGGTGTAAAAAATTAGCATATCAGTTGATATGTGAAAGTATTCTATTTATTTAACTGTAGAATTGGTTTGTTTCTTTTGAATGGTTTTTAATTTATGAAAACAACCATCATTACTGCTGTACTTTGAGCTCTTTCCTCTGTTTCGCGCTTTTTCGCGTTCTTTCTTCAGTTTGTTTATGATTTATGCCTTCAATCTGAGCCTGTTAGAGAGTATGCCACATCGGAATGACAACCTCAAAATTCGGTCTCACTAGACAAATGTCATGCACTTGATATTGAATAACAGTTGATTTGAAGAAGACCGATTTCTTGGCACCTATAGTATTGCATCGCTGGTGTTTTAGTTTGAGAGGCTCAATATTTACTTTTAGACCTAGGATACACGTAAGATTATTTGGAGACCTGTATTGCTTCTCTATTTCATTGAGAGTAATTTGAAAAAGGTATTAATTCTCACAATCATCCTCTTGACGATTAAGGCCGGGTTTCCCGAACCTAAATTGTTTTCTTTTTCGATTTCTCTTTTGTGTTTACCGAGGGAATACCTTCAATTAAGATCTACAAACTCCGATCTGATTCAAATTGATGTGAGTGAAACTCGTTATTATATTTCTTTATAACCTCATATATAAATCGGAAATGTTTTTCAGTTTGTGTTGGGATCCTTGTACCTAAGTTTGATGATGTGACCTTTGTACACCTTATACACTTATTAGTCAAAACCTTAATAATTATGTTTATCTCTTCTAATTATGTAGTATTTGCTTTCTCGATAATGACTTCCGTTCCTGAGTGATTAAACCGACGTTTAATGAGTTTTCAATGGTTTTATTACCTGCTGCAGGTATACGTACCTAAAACGTACCTACTTGTATACTTATGAAGAGGTTTTTGGCGAAAGTCTCAGTTATTCTCAGTCAAAGTGTGAGAGCAGTTTTAAGCTGAAAAATAAAATTTTATCTCCATCGAAGATACTGAATTTGATTGATTATCATTTGGAAGAGAGAATACATATATATATCAGATATAAAAATGGAATTAGAAGAACTGCTGAAATACTTGCTTGCTCTCAGGAAGAAATCTAGAGAGCCTTTTCGTATCCAAACAAAAGACATGGTGAGATATATAGATATAAAGACCAAACGAGCAATGATAAAGGACTTTATTAAAAGCAGTGAAGAATATCGAACAGATTCAAATGAAACCTCTGAAAAATCGAAGAGCAATGAAAATTTTGTATTCAAATTAGCAAAGGCTGCGGCAACAAAGCAACTCTTGGATCTTATAGTTCAAAAACTTGTTGATCCAAAACTGGTCCATGGGTATATCCAGAAACTATATCCTCCCACACCGAATGTGACTCGAAATTTTAGGCATCGAAATTATGTGGCCACAATTTCACCACTTGCATATACAGATGGAGCAAATAAGAAGAGGAAGAGACAGGATGATGACGAAAATCTACCAAATGCAAAAAAATCCACATCTGAATGAATTGCAAAATTAGAAAAAGATTATTTTGAATTTTATTAATGACAAACACTACTATAGTGATTTTAAAAGATCAATTCATTTATTACTTTGTATATATGTTTTAATTATTTTGTAGAAATTATTATTGAATTATATGAAATTAAATTGAAAATTCCCTTTTTAATCTTAAATGGTATTTATTATTGAAATTTTTTCTTTCAAACATTATTCTGAACATACAGTGATACAGTTTGTTTCCGTTAATTGCCGAAAAGCATTAAAATTTGGTTTATTTCACCAACATGGTAATTTCCATATTTGAATACATTTTTTGGCTAAAGATGTCGAGACTATAGATATTTAATCAAAAGAAAAGCCAGGTTTTTGGAGAAAAATTCAAAAGATTTCCTAGATGTGACATAGTTGGATAAATTTAGATGATGGCTTGGTTTTGATTTGGATTAATTAATGATTGCTCTGTCGACTTTCTTCTCCCATACCTAGGTGTAAAAAATTAGCATATCAGTTGATATGTGAAAGTATTCTATTTATTTAACTGTAGAACTGGTTTGTTTCTTTTTGAATGGTTTTTAATTTATGAAAACAACCATCATTACTGCTGTACCTTGAGCTCTTTCCTCAGTTTCGCGCTTTTTCGCGTTCTTTCTTCGGTTTGTTTAGTATTTATGCCTTCAATCTGAGCCTGTTAGAGAGTATGCCACATCGGAATGACAACCTCAAAATTCGGTCTCACTAGACAAATGTCATGCATTTGATATTGCATAACAGTTGATTTGAAGAAGACCGATTTCTTGGCACCTGTAGTATTGCAACGCTGGTGTTTTAGTTTGAGAGGCTCCATATTTACTTTTAGACCTAGGATACACGTAAGATTATTTGGAGACTTGTATTGCTTCTCTATTTCATTGAGAGTAATTTGAAAAAGGTATTAATTCTCACAATCATCCTCTTGACGATTAGGGCCGGGTTTCCCGAACCTAAATTGTTTTCTTTTTTCGATTTCCTCTTTTGTGTTTGCCGAGGGAATACCTTCAATTAAGATCTTCAAACTCCGATCTGATTCAAATTGATGTGAGTGAAACTCGTTATTATATTTCTTTATAACCTCATATATAAATCGGAAATGTTTTTCAGTTTGTGGTGGGATCCTTGTACCTAAGTTTGATGATGTGACCTTTGTACACCTTATACACTTATTAGTCAAAACTTTAATAATTATGTTTATCTCTTCTAATTATGTAGTATTTGCTTTCTCGATAATGACTTCCGTTCCTGAGTTATTAAACCGACGTTTAATGAGTTTTCAATGGTTTTATTACCTGCTGCAGGTATACGTACCTAAAACGTACCTACTTGTATATTTATGAAGAGGTTTTTTGCGAAAGTCTCAGTTATTCTCAGTCAAAGTGTGAGAGCAGTTGTAAGCTGAAAAATAAAATTTACTCTCCATCGAAGATACTGAATTTGATTGATTATCATTTGGAAGAGAGAATACATATATATATCAGATATAAAAATGGAATTAGAAGAACTGCTGAAATACTTACTTGCTCTCAGGAAGAAATCTAGAGAGCCTTTTCGTATCCAAACAAAAGACATGGTGAGATATATAGATATAAAGACCAAACGAGCAATGATAAAGGACTTTATTAAGAGCAGTGAAGAATATCGAACAGATTCAAATGAAACCTCTGAAAAATCGAAGAGCAATGAAAATTTTGTATTCAAATTAGCAAAGGCTGCGGCAACAAAGCAACTCTTGGATCTTATAGTTCAAAAACTTGTTGATCCAAAACTGGTCTATGGGTATATCCAGAAACTATGTCCTCCCACACCGAATGTGACTCGAAATTTTAGGCATCGAAATTATGTGGCCACAATTTCACCACTTGCATATACAGATGGAGCAAATAAGAAGAGGAAGAGACAGGATGATGACGAAAATCTACCAAATGCAAAAAATCCACATCTGAAAGAATTGCAAAATTAGAAAAAGATTATTTTGAATTTTATTAATGACAAACACTACTATAGTGATTTTAAAAGATCAATTCATTTATTACTTTGTATATATGTTTTAATTATTTTGTAGAAATTATTATTGAATTATATGAAATTAAATTGAAAATTCCTTTTAATTCTTAAATGGTATTTATTATTGAAATTTTTTCCTTTCAAACATTATTCTGAACATACAGTGATACAGTTTGTTTCCGTTAATTGCCGAAAAGCATTAAAATTTGGTTTATTTCACCAACATGGTAATTTCCATATTTGAATACATTTTTTGGCTAAAGATGTCGAGACTATAGATATTTAATCAAAAGAAAAGCCAGGTTTTTGGAGAAAAATTCAAAAGATTTCCTAGATGTGACATAGTTGGATAAATTTAGATGATGGCTTGGTTTTGATTTGGATTAATTAATGATTGCTCTGTCGACTTTCTTCTCCCATACCTAGGTGTAAAAAAATTAGCATATCAGTTGATATGTGAAAGTATTCTATTTATTTAACTGTAGAATTGGTTTGTTTCTTTTTGAATGGTTTTTAATTTATGAAAACAACCATCATTACTGCTGTACTTTTGAGCTCTTTCCTCAGCTTCGCGCTTTTTCGCGTTCTTTCTTCGGTTTGTTTATGATTTATGCCTTCAATCTGAGCCTGTTAGAGAGTATACCACATCGGAATGACAACCTCAAAATTTGGTCTCACTAGACAAATGTCATGCATTTGATATTGCATAACAGTTGATTTGAAGAAGACCGATTTCTTGGCACCTGTAGTATTGCATCGCTGGTGTTTTAGTTTGAGAGGCTCAATATTTACTTTTAGACCTAGGATACACGTAAGATTATTTGGAGACTTGTATTGCTTCTCTATTTCATTGAGAGTAATTTGAAAAAGGTATTAATTCTCACAATCATCCTCTTGACGATTAAGGCCGGGTTTCCCGAACCTAAATTGTTTTCTTTTTTCGATTTCCTCTTTTGTGTTTACCAGGGAATACCTTCAATTAAGATCTTCAAACTCCGATCTGATTCAAATTGATGTGAGTGAAACTCGTTATTATATTTCTTTATAACCTCATATATAAATCGGAAATGTTTTTCAGTTTGTGGTGGGATCCTTGTACCTAAGTTTGATGATGTGACCTTTGTACACCTTATACACTTATTAGTCAAAACTTAAATAATTATGTTTATCTCTTCTAATTATGTAGTATTTGCTTTCTCGATAATGACTTCCGTTCCTGACTTATTAAACCGACGTTTAATGAGTTTTCAATGGTTTTATTACCTGCTGCAGGTATACGTACCTAAAACGTATCTACTTGTATATTTATGAAGAGGTTTTTGGCGAAAGTCTCAGTTATTCTCAGTCAAAGTGTGAGAGCAGTTGTAAGCTGAAAAATAAAATTTACTCTCCATCGAAGATACTGAATTTGATTGATTATCATTTGGAAGAGAGAATACATATATATATCAGATATAAAAATGGAATTAGAAGAACTGCTGAAATACTTGCTTGCTCTCAGGAAGAAATCTAGAGAGCCTTTTCGTATCCAAACAAAAGACATGGTGAGATATATAGATATAAAGACCAAACGAGCAATGATAAAGGACTTTATTAAAAGCAGTGAAGAATATCGAAAAGATTCGAATGAAACCTCTGAGAAATCGAAGAGCAATGAAAATTTTGTACTTAAATTAGCGAAGGCTGCGGCAACAAAGCAACTCTTGGAACTTATAGTTCAAAAACTTGCCGATCCAAAACTGGTCCATGGGTATATCCAGAAACTATATCCTCCCACACCGAATGTGACTCGAAATTTTAGGCATCGAAATTATGTGGCCACAATTTCACCACTTGCATATACAGATGGAGCAAATAAGAAGAGGAAGAGACAGGATGATGACGAAAATCTACCAAATGCAAAAAAATCCACATCTGAATGAATTGCAAAATTAGAAAAAGATTATTTTGAATTTTATTAATGACAAACACTACTATAGTGATTTTAAAAGATCAATTCATTTATTACTTTGTATATATGTTTTAATTATTTTGTAGAAATTATTATTGAATTATATGAAATTAAATTGAAAATTCCCTTTTAATTCTTAAATGGTATTTATTATTGAAATTTTTTCCTTTCAAACATTATTCTGAACATACAGTGATACAGTTTGTTTCCGTTAAATGCCGAAAAGCATTAAAATTTGGTTTATTTCACCAACATGGTAATTTCCATATTTGAATTCATTTTTTGGCTAAAGATGTCGAGACTATAGATATTTAATCAAAGAAAAGCCAGGTTTTTGGAGAAAAAAATTCAAAAGATTTCCTCGATGTGACAAAGTTGGATAAATTAAGATGATGGCTTGGTTTTGATTTGGTTTAATTAATGATTGCTCTGTCGACTTTCTTCTCCTATACCTAGGTGTAAAAAAATTAGCATATCAGTTGATATGTGAAAGTATTCTATTTATTTAATTGTAGAATTGGTTTGTTTCTTTTTGAATGGTTTTTAATTTATGAAAACAACCATCATTACTGCTGTACTTTGAGCTCTTTCCTCAGTTTCGCGCTTTTTCGCGTTCTTTCTTCGGTTTGTTTATGATTTATGCCTTCAATCTGAGCCTGTTAGAGAGTATGCCACATAGGAATGACAACCTCAAAATTCGGTCTCACTAGACAAATGTCATGCACTTGATATTGCATAACAGTTGATTTGAAGAAGACCGATTTCTTGGCACCTGTAGTATTGCATCGCTGGTGTTTTAGTTTGAGAGGCTCAATATTTACTTTTAGACCTAGGATACACGTAAGATTATTTGGAGACTTGTATTGCTTCTCTATTTCATTGAGAGTAATTTGAAAAAGGTATTAATTCTCACAATCATCCTCTTGACGATTAGGGCCGAGTTTCCCGAACCTACATTGTTTTCTTTTTTCGATTTCCTCTTTTGTGTTTGCCGGGGGATCTGATTCAAATTGATGTGAGTGAAACTCGTTATTATATTTCTTTATAACCTCATATATAAATCGGAAATGTTTTTCAGTTTGTGGTGGGATCCTTGTACCTAAGTTTGATGATGTGACCTTTGTACACCTTATACACTTATTAGTCAAAACTTTAATAATTATGTTTATCTCTTCTAATTATGTAGTATTTGCTTTCTCGATAATGACTTCCGTTCCTGAGTTATTAAACCGACGTTTAATGAGTTTTCAATGGTTTTATTACCTGCTGCAGGTATACGTACCTAAAACGTACCTACTTGTATATTTATGAAGAGGTTTGTGGCGAAAGCCTCAGTTATTCTAAGTCAAAGTGTGAGAGCACTTTTAAGCTGAAAAATAAAATTTACTCTCCATCGAAGATACTGAATTTGATTGATTATCATTTGGAAGAGAGAATACATATATATATCAGATATAAAAATGGAATTAGAAGAACTGCTGAAATACTTGCTTGCTCTCAGGAAGAAATCTAGAGAGCCTTTTCGTATCCAAACAAAAGACATGGTGAGATATATAGATATAAAGACCAAACGAGCAATGATAAAGGATTTTATTAAGAGCAGTGAAGAATATCGAACAGATTCAAATGAAACCTCTGAAAAATCGAAGAGCAATGAAAATTTTGTATTAAAATTAGCAATGGCTGCGCCAACAAAGCAACTCTTGGATCTTATAGTTCAAAAACTTGTGGATCCAAAACTGGTCCATGGGTATATCCAGAAACTATATCCTCCCACACCGAATGTGACTCGAAATTTTAGGCATCGAAATTATGTGGCCACAATTTCACCACTTGCATATACAGATGGAGCAAATAAGAAGAGGAAGAGACAGGATGATGACGAAAATCTACCAAATGCAAAAAAAATCACATCTGAATGAATTGCAAAATTAGAAAAAGATTATTTTGAATTTTATTAATGACAAACACTACTATAGTGATTTTAAAAGATCAATTCATTTATTACTTTGTATATATGTTTTAATTATTTTGTAGAAATTATTATTGAATTATATGAAATTAAATTGAAAATTCCTTTTAATCTTAAATGGTATTTATTATTGAAATTTTTCCTTTCAAACAATATTCTGAACAAACAGTGATACAGTTTGTTTCCGTTAATTGCCGAAAAGCATTAAAATTTGGTTTATTTCACCAACATGGTAATTTCCATATTTGAATTCATTTTTTGGCTAAAGATGTCGAGACTATAGATATTTAATCAAAAGAAAAGCCAGGTTTTTGGAGAAAAATTCAAAAGAGTTCCTAGATGTGACAGAGTTGGATAAATTTAGATGATGGCTTGGTTTTGATTTGGTTCAATTAATGATTGCTCTGTCGACTTTCTTCTCCTATACCTAGGTGTAAAAAAATTAGCATATCAGTTGATATGTGAAAGTATTCTATTTATTTAACTGTAGAATTGGTTTGTTTCTTTTTGAATGGTTTTAATTTATGAAAACAACCATCATTACTGCTGTACCTTGAGCTCTTTCCTCAGTTTCGCGCTTTTTCGCGTTCTTTCTTCGGTTTGTTTATGATTTATGCCTTCAATCTGAGCCTGTTAGAGAGTATGCCACATCGGAATGACAACCTCAAAATTCGGTCTCACTAGACAAATGTCATGCATTTGAAATTGCATAACAGTTGATTTGAAGAAGACCGATTTCTTGGCACCTGTAGTATTGCATCGCTGGTGTTTTAGTTTGAGAGGCTCAATATTTACTTTTAGACCTAAGATACACGTAAGATTATTTGGAGACTTGTATTGCTTCTCTATTTCATTGAGAGTAATTTGAAAGAAGTATTAATTCTCACAATCATCCTCTTGACGATTAGGGCCGGGTTTCCCGAACCTGAATTGTTTTCTTTTTTCGATTTCCTCTTTTGTGTTTGCCGAGGAATACCTTCAATTAAGATCTACAAACTCCGATCTGATTCAAATTGATGTGAGTGAAACTCGTTATTATATTTCTTTATAACCTCATATATAAATCGGAAATGTTTTTCAGTTTGTGGTGGGATCCTTGTACCTAAGTTTGATGATGTGACCTTTGTACACCTTATACACTTATTAGTCAAAACTTTAATAATTATGTTTATCTCTTCTAATTATGTAGTATTTGCTTTCTCGATAATGACTTCCGTTCCTGAGTTATTAAACCGACGTTTAATGAGTTTTCAATGGTTTTATTACCTGCTGCAGGTATACGTACCTAAAACGTACCTACTTGTATATTTATGAAGAGGTTTTTGGCGAAAGTCTCAGTTATTCTCAGTCAAAGTGTGAGAGCAGTTGTAAGCTGAAAAATAAAATTTACTCCCCATCGAAGATACTGAATTTGATTGATTATCATTTGGAAGAGAGAATACATATATATATCAGATATAAAAATGGAATTAGAAGAACTGCTGAAATACTTGCTTGCTCTCAGGAAGAAATCTAGAGAGCCTTTTCGTATCCAAACAAAAGACATGGTGAGATATATAGATATAAAGACCAAACGAGCAATGATAAAGGACTTTATTAAAAGCAGTGAAGAATATCGAAAAGATTCGAATGAAACCTCTGAAAAATCGAAGAGCAATGAAAATTTTGTACTCAAATTAGCGAAGGCTGCGGCAACAAAGCAACTCTTGGAACTTATAGTTCAAAAACTTGCCGATCCAAAACTGGTCCATGGGTATATCCAGAAACTATATCCTCCCACACCGAATGTGACTCGAAATTTTAGGCATCGAAATTATGTGGCCACAATTTCACCACTTGCATATACAGATGGAGCAAATAAGAAGAGGAAGAGACAGGATGATGACGAAAATCTACCAAATGCAAAAAATCCACATCTGAATGAATTGCAAAATTAGAAAAAGATTATTTTGAATTTTATTAATGACAAACACTACTATAGTGATTTTAAAAGATCAATTCATTTATTACTTTGTATATATTTTTAATTATTTTGTAGAAATTATTATTGAATTATATGAAATTAAATTGAAAATTCCCTTTTAATCTTAAATGGTATTTATTATTAAAATTTTTTCCTTTCAAACAATATTCTGAACATACAGTGAAACAGTTTGTTTCCGTTAATTGCCGAAAAGCATTAAAATTTGGTTTATTTCACCAACATGGTAATTTCCATATTTGAATTCATTTTTGGCTAAAGATGTCGAGACTATAGATATTTAATCAAAAGAAAAGACAGGTTTATGGAGAAAAATCCAAAAGATTTCCTGGATGTGACAAAGTTGGATAAATTAAGATGATGGCTTGGTTTTGATTTGGTTTAATTAATGATTGCTCTGTCGACTTTCTTCTCCTATACCTAGGTGTAAAAAAAAATTAGCATATCAGTTGATATGTGAAAGTATTCTATTTATTTCATTGTAGAATTGGTTTGTTTCTTTTTGAATGGTTTTAATTTATGAAAACAACCATCATTACTGCTGTACATTGAGCTCTTTCCTCAGTTTCGCGCTTTTTCGCGTTCTTTCTTCGGTTTGTTTATGATTTATGCCTTCAATCTGAGCCTGTTAGAGAGTATGCCACATCGGAATGACAACCTCAAAATTCGGTCTCACTAGACAAATGTCATGCACTTGATATTGCATAACAGTTGATTTGAAGAAGACCGATTTCTTGGCACCTGTAGTATTGCATCGCTGGTGTTTTAGTTTGAGAGGCTCAATATTTACTTTTAGACCTAGGATACACGTAAGATTATTTGGAGACTTGTATTGCTTCTCTATTTCATTGAGAGTAATTTGAAAAAGGTATTAATTCTCACAATCATCCTCTTGACGATTAGGGCCGGGTTTCCCGAACCTAAATTGTTTTCTTTTTTCGATTTCCTCTTTTGTGTTTGCCGAGGGAATACCTTCAATTAAGATCTTCAAACTCCGATCTGATTCAAATTGATGTGAGTGAAACTCGTTATTATCCCAATATATTAAAAACTAGTAAGCGGGTAGATCAATAGGCCCGTAGATCCATAGGCCCGTAGATCCATAGGCCAGTAGTTCAATAGGCCAGTAGTTCAATTGGCCCATGGATCAATATAGACCATAGATCAATATAGACCGCAGATCAATAGGGCCCATACATCAATGAAGCGCGCAGAAACACGAAACACGTCAAATTACCCGTTGAAAGCGAAAAAGCTAGAAAGAACTGGAAAAAACACGGAGAAACGCGAAAAAACACGAAGGAATCCGAAGAAACACGAAAGAAACCGAAGTTATACGAAAGAAACCGAAATTACACGAAACAACGCGAGAAAACACGAAAGAACACCAAGTAACACAAAAATCTAAAGGAACCTGAAAAAACCCGAAACACAAAAGTACTTGTAAATTGCACACCCGTATATCACCCGACCGTAAACTTATTGTAAATTGCACACCCTGTATGACATTTTATCGAAATCCGCTCCCATTCGCGAGAAAACTTGAAGGAGAATGCATATGAGACACTCAGTATACAATTGATTAGCAGTGAAAAAAAAAACCAAAGAATATTGTTGTAACTCCATCTATTCGAGTTCAGTAATTACCACGAAGGAAGTATCAAAATTATTCTATGGAGCTCCTATGTAACACCCCGTATATGTTTCGAAGATAATTTTCCGTAAAAAAACCCGAAGGAACACAAAAACTTGAAAAAACTTGAGAGCGCGCAAAAACAGAAGAACTTGTAAAGTGCTCACCCCGTATATCACCCGATCGCAAATTCATTGTAAATCGCACACCCTGTATGACATTTTACCGAAATTAGCTTTCACACGTGAAAAACATGATGAAAAATGCATATGGGACACCCAGTATATAATTGATTTGCAGTGGGTGCTTTCATCATAAGAAACAAACCGAAAGAATATCGTTTTAACTCTATCGTTTCAAGTTCGGTGCATTCCACGAAGAAAGAACCCGACGAAACACGGAAAAACTTGAAAGAACCCGAAGTACCACGAATGAACGAAAAATATCCAAAGGAACCGAAAAAACCCCGAAGGAGCACAAAATCACCGAAAGCGCGCAAAAAAACTCGAAGGAAAGCTTAAAACCCCGAGGAGCACAAAAAACCGAAAGCGTGCAAAAAATAATGAAAGAACTTTTAAATTGCACACCCTGTATATCAATCGATCGCGAAATCATTGTTAATGGCACACCCTGTATGGGATTTCATTGAATTAAGCTCCCTTACGCGGAAAAGCACAAAAGCTGGAGAAAAACTCTGGTGAATGTCAGCGCTACTCAGATCTGACACCCTGTATATGAATCGAATATATTTTATCGAATTAAGATCCAAACTCCCTGAAACAACACAAAGACTCGAATTTGCGCAAAAAAATCAAATTAACTTGTAAATTGCACACCCCGCATATCACCCGATCGCAAATTCATTGTGAATCGCACACCCTGTATGACATTATACCGAAATCAGCTCCCATTCGCGAGAGAACTTGAAGAAAAATGCATATGGGACACCCCCGTATATAATTGATTCGCAGTGGGTGCTTTCTTCATGAAAAACAAACCGAAAGAATATCGTTTATAACTCTATCGTTTCGAGTTCAGTGCATTCCACCAAGAAAGAAACCGACCAAATACGAAAAAACGCGGAAAACATGATAGAACCCTAAGTAACACGAAATCTCTCGAAGAAAGAATCTGGTGAAAATCAGTGCTTTCCATAAGCACAGCCTGTATAGCGATTTTTTCGAGATAGCATAGCCTGTATAGCGATTCATCGCGATCTGTGTGCATTCTTCAAGGACGAAAATGAATTAGCGCGAAAATAGAGCCTGAAATGACGATTTTCAAACGCATATTTGAGGTGTTTTCTTGCGATTCACGAAAAGTGGTAGGTATCTAGAGATTCGGAATCTCCTGTAGATTCTTATTCGAGTGCTTGGAAGGCGCAAACAATCTTTCACCGGCCATATCGAGGGAAAAATTGATGCCGTATTTTCAAATTTGGAGCTCGCGTTCGGCTATCATCGGAATCGTATGAGAAATTCTGACATTTTGCCTCATTTCACCGTATAAATTGCCGAATTTCGAATGAAGAATTCGCGGCCTTGACTCGCTACTTGGATGTGAAAATTGGTACCCAGAGATGGGAAATTTCACGTAGATTCGTTTTCTACCGATCGCGGGGCGATTTATATCGTTTTCGAGCGGCACGGAGGGAAAACGTAGGTGTGGTTTTGACGTTTCAGGAAGTCGCGAGTCTAAAAATTGCCGTTTTATATGCATAATTTTCGTATAGATTTCGAGGGCTCCGCGGCTGAGCTCGTAGCCACGCATGGGGACGTTTCTCGTCCAGAAAAAGCGACCCCCCACCCCGCGAGATGCTCCGGCTTCATAGGAGTACTTTCGCCCGTTTTCGCCTTTCGGCGATTTCGCGAAAATGGCCGATTTCGCGATTTTCGTTTGAAAATTTCGGGCACTTTGAGAGCGCCGGGGGGGTGCTTCGGGGTCGCTTCTCCTAGAAGAGGATACGCCTTTTCGATCTGTTTTAAGATTCCCTCTCGAGCGGCCCTGCGGGCTGCTCGAAAGCTTACGCTTTCCGGGTCCCTGACGGGACCCGTTTCGATTTTTCTCTGGTCCCCGATCTTATTACTTTATTATATAGACAACTAGTAAGCGGGTAGATCAATAGGCCCGTAGATCCATAGGCCAGTAGTTCAATAGGCCAGTAGTTCAATTGGCCTATGGATCAATATAGACCATAGATTGATATAGACCATAGATTAATAGGGCCCATACATCAATGAAGCGCGCAGAAACACGAAACACGTCAAAATACCCGTTGAAAGCGAAAAAACTTGAAAGAACTGGAAAAAACACAGAGAAACGCGAAAAAAAACACGGAATAATCCGAAGAAACACGAAAGAAACCGAAGTTACACGAAAGAAACCTAAATTACACGAAACAACGCGAGAAAACACGAAAGAACACCAAGTAACACAAAAAATCTAAAGGAACCTGAAAAAAACCCGAAACACAAAAGTACTTGTAAATTGCACACCCCGTATATCACCCGATCGCAAATTCATTGTAAATCGCACACCCTGTATGACATTATACCGAAATCAGCTCCCATTTGCGAGAAAACTTGAAGAAAAATGCATATGGGACACCCCGTATATAATTGATTCGCAGTGGGTGCTTTCATCATAAAAAACAAACCGAAAGAATATCGTTTATAACTCTATCGTTTCAAGTTCAGTGCATTCCACAAAGAAAGAACCCGACCAAATACGAAAAAACGCGAAAAACATGATAGAACCCAAAGTAACACGAAAGAACGAAAAAATCCAAAGGAAATCAAAAAACCCCAAAGGAGCACAAAATCAACGAAAGCGCGCAAAAAAACTCGAAGGAAAGCTTAAAACCCCGAGGGAGCACACAAAAAACCGAAAGCGTGCAAAAAATAATGGAAAAACTTTTAAATTGCACGCCCTGTATATCAATCGATCGCGAAATCATTGTTAATGGCACACCCTGTATGAGATTTCATTGAATTTAGCTCCCTTACGCGGAAAAGCACGAAAGCTAGAGAAAAACTCTGGTGAATGTCAGCGCTACTCAGATCTGACACCCTGTATATGAATCGAAAATATTTTATCGAATTAAGAACCCGTAAGTCGAACAGCCGAAATAACTCGATGGAAAGTATTTGTTAATAATAGATTACGCACATGGGACACCCTGTATACAATTGAATCACATTGGGTGCTTTTTCCAATAAAAAACCAAAGTAATATCCTTTCAATTCGATCAATTCGCAATCGGTGAATTTCACAAAGATAAAATAAAAATTATTCGATAATGGTCCGAAGATGTAATCGGGAACTTGGAATTTCGTGAACCGAGTAGATCCGATCGTCGATCGGAAGTTTTGTGTTTCCAACTATTTATTCTGTGATTCTATACAATTGCCTCAAGGTCTATGATTTCAAGACGATTGAATCGCGAAACCCGATCGGGTTTCTCCGTGGGAAAATTGTGACAGAATGAAATGAATGAATTCAAAACGGAAAATCTCGGTCTATCCGTGATTTCTGAGGCCGTTTGAACTGAATTAAAAGAAGGGTTACACTTTATGTAAGGAAAATCCTACCTGCTTGAAGGTTCTTTTGAGAATATCCGTTGTTTACATGTATGATGAATATATTCATATTTCGCATAGGCGTTCATTCTTGAGAGATAACTGAAATGAATCGATACGCTTGATTGATTTATCTTTGATTTATAATCGAATAAATACCTGAGAACCTCTCTTTAAACCAATTTCGAGCTAATTTTTTCAACTCCAGATCGTCTTTACATAATATCGTCGTATTGACATCGATTGTATTATTTTTTGATATTCCTTCATGTTATTTACTGAAAATAAAGGGAATAAATCGTTATGAGACACGAATATAATGCATAATATTACCTATAACGGTCCAATTCCACCAATTTTATACTTGAAATGATCTATTCCTCGTTCGTCGTTTGACGTTTTATGATAACTGACCGGGCTCGAACGAACATCGAAATATATCACTTCAAGATGGAAAAAATGAATTAGCGCGAAAATGGACTGAAAAAGGACGATTTTCAAAAGCTTATTTGAGGTGTTTTTCTTTCGATTCGTGAATCGCAGGTGCTGTCTAGAGATTCGGAATCTCCTGTAGATTCTTATTCGAGTGCTTGGAAAACGCAAACAATCTTCAACCGCCCATATCGAGCGAAAAATTGATGCCGTATTTTCAAATTTGGAGCTCGCGTTCGGCTATCATCGGAATCGTATGATAAAATATGACACTTCTCCTCGAATTATCGAGAAAATTGCCGAATTTGGAATGAATATCCCCGGCCTTGACTCGCTACTTGGATATGAAGATTGGTACCCAGAGATGGGAAATTTCACGTAGATTCGTTTTCTACCGATCGCGGGGCGATTTATATCGTTTTCGAGCGGCACGGAGGGAAAACGTAGGTGCGGTTTTGACGTTTCAGGGAAGTCGAGAGTATAAAAATTGCCGTTTTATATGCATAATTTTCGTATAGATTCCGGGGGGCTCCGCGGCTGAGCTCGTAGCCACGTATGGGGACGTTCTTCGTCCAGAAAAAGCGACCCCCCCCACCCCGCGAGATGCTCCGGCTTCATAGGAGTACTTTCTACCGTTTTTCGCCTTTGGGCGATTTCGCGAAAATGGCCGATTTCGCGATTTTCTTTCGAAAATTTCGGGCACTTTAAGAGCGCCCGGGGCGGGTTTCGGGGTCGCTTCTCCTAGAAGAGGATACGCCTTTTCGATCTGTTTTAAGATTCCCTCTCGAGCGGCCCTGCGGGCCGCTCGGAAAGCTACGCTTTCCGGGTCCCCGACGCGACCGTTTTCGATTTTTCTCTGGTTCCCGATCTTATCGTTTTAATATAATAGACTAGTAAGCGGGTAGATCAATAGGCAAGTAGATCCATAGGCCAGTAGTTCAATAGGCCAGTAGTTCAATTGGCCCATGGATCAATATAGACCATAGATCAATATAGACCATAGATCAATATAGACCATAGATCAATAGGGCTCATACATCAATGAAGCGCGCAGAAACACTAAACACGTCAAAAAACCCGATGAAAGCGAAAAATCATAAAAGTATTGGAAAAAACACGAAGAAACCCGAAAAAACACGGAAGAATCCGAAGAAAGACGAAAGAAACCGAAGTTACACGAAAGAAACCGAAATTACATGAAACAACGCGAGAAAACACGAAAGAACACCAAGTAACACAAAAATTTAATGGAACCTGAAAAAACCCGAAACACAAAAGTACTTGTAAATTGCACACCCGTATATCACCCGATCGTAAACTCATTGTAAATTGCACACCTTGTATGACATTTTATCGAAATCAGCTCCAATTCGCGAGAAAACTTGAAGGAGAATGCATATGAGACACTCAGTATACAATTGATTAGCAGTGAAAAAAAAAAAACCAAAAGAATATCGTTGTAACTCCATCTATTCGAGTTCAGTAATTACCACGATGGAAGTATCAAAATTATTCTATGGAGCTCCTATGTAACACACCGTATATGTTTCGAAGATAATTTTTCCGTAAAAAAAACCCGAAGGAACACAAAAACCTGAAAAAACTTGAGAGCGCGCAAAAAAACAGAAGAACTTGTAAAGTGCTCACCCCGTATATCACCCGATCGCAAATTCATTGTAAATCGCACACCCTGTATGACATTTTACCGAAATTAGCTTTCACACGTGAAAAACATGATGAAAAAATGCATATGGGACACCCAGTATATAATTGATTTGCAGTGGGTGCTTTCATCATAAGAAACAAACCGAAAGAATATCGTTTTAACTCTATCGTTTCAAGTTCGGTGCATTCCACGAAGAAAGAACCCGACGAAACACGGAAAACTTGAAAGAACCCGAAGTACCACGAATGAACGAAAAATATCCAAAGGAACCGAAAAAACCCCGAAGGAGCACAAAATCACCGAAAGCGCGCAAAAAACTCGAAGGAAAGCTTAAAACCCCGAGGGAGCACAAAAAACCGAAAGCGTGCAAAAATAATGAAAGAACTTTTAAATTGCACACCCTGTATATCAATCGATCGCGAAATCATTGTTAATGGCACACCCTGTATGGGATTTCATTGAATTAAGCTCCCTTACGCGGAAAAGCACAAAAGCTGGAGAAAAACTCTGGTGAATGTCAGCGCTACTCAGATCTGACACCCTATATATGAATCGAATATATTTTATCGAATTAAGATCCAAAACTCCCGAAACAACACAAAGACTCGAATTTGCGTAAAAAAAAATCAAAATTGCACACCCCGTATATCACCCGATCGCAAATTCATTGTGAATCGCACACCCTGTATGACATTATACCGAAATCAGCTCCCATTCGCGAGAGAACTTGAAGAAAAATGCATATGGGACACCCCCGTATATAATTGATTCGCAGTGGGTGCTTTCTTCATGAAAAACAAACCGAAAGAATATCGTTTATAACTCTATCGTTTCGAGTTCAGTGCATTCCACCAAGAAAGAAACCGACCAAATACGAAAAACGCGGAAAACATGATAGAACCCTAAGTAACACGAAATCTCTCGAAGAAAGAATCTGGTGAAAATC
>JARTUT010000271.1:0-21461 GCA_030674115.1 Micraspis discolor
ACTATCCTGTGTAACATCGAGTTTAATATGCGAAACATGAAAATTACCGAGATTACCTCCATTCAGGTCTTCCAACTTGTACATGATGGGCGCAAGGAACGCAAGGAACGAATTTGGGTGCTAGTTTAGCAGAAAACTGATTGGTCGCATCTGAAAGAACGAAAGTCTTCTTCCAGACTTCGCCGACACGAAATCTGACATCTCTTCTTCTCAGATTGTAGCATTGCGCATTCACTTGGTGAGCGTGATAGATTCGTTTCTGTACATCTTTATATAAATCAGGTAACTTTTCCTGCAAAAAGGATCCAACAACCTCTTCTGTACAGAAACAATATTATTCGCGTTTTCAGCAATTTCTCCATCATCAGTGGGTACATTTCTAAGGAAACAGAGATATGATGGTGAAAGATCTGTAACCTCGTGTCTGGCCAATCTAATCGCCTGAGCTATTTTAAAGATGTTTTCGTTCCATGTTTTATGATTTTCATGAATGAAAGATCTAATTGCTGTAGTGATAGTTTTGTTTACTCTTTCTGTTGGATTAATTCGAGGAAAATAGCGTTGTACCAGATCTTCGGTACATTGATATTTTTACGAGTACCTTGAATTCATTAGACGTGAATTGCACTCCATTGTCTACAGCAATAATTTGTGGCACGAGTTATATATCACAGAACGATGATATAGCGAAATAACATCTTCTGTTCATCTTCCCCGTGAGAATCTCGCATGGATAACAAATACGTCGAATGTGCAGTTTTTCCCTCAAGTATAAGTTTACATTTTAGATCATTTTAAGTGAGTCTTCACATAGCTAGATACCGTTCATGTGTATTAGTAGTAAATAAAGTTTTTAAAAAGCTCACTGACTTATGCACAATACTATATAACTGGCGCAGTCGACGGATTTTTGCCGGAGTTTTTCATCGAGAATAACTTCAGAGTTGAACTCTTTGTGAAAACAGAACCTACCTTGTTACATCTACGATAAGTGTTTGGTGAATTCCATCAAGGATAAGACAGAAATGCTGTTGTGGATATTCATTGCAAAGTGGTGAGCGTATTTTTGTATTTCGTTTATGTCAGACTCATCTAATCAATCTATTGATTCAATCATCGAAAACAATTCTGAGTTAGAGTTAGATTTAGATTTTTAAATTCATTTAATAACCTTTCTCTAGATAATTATTCTAGAAAAATGCCCCATACACCAGTGTTCGATTTAAAATGTTTAAGTGTAATTCCTGAATTTGATGGAAATCCTAATAAGTTACATAGGTTTATTCAAGCCTCGGAAGCTATTTTAAACCAATTTTTGATTTAGGTCCTCCTTATAATTTTTAGAGTACATTATCTTTGAACGGTGTTTTAAGTAAACTCTAAGGAAGTGCCGAAGAAGCTGTGACAATCCGAGAAGCGACGAGATATTGGAACGATTTAAAGAATATTTGCTTATAAACTTCGGAGATCAAAGAGATGAGAATGTTCTTAATCAAGATCTCGTAAATTTGAGGCAGATTCCAGGTGAGTCTCCTCAAAATTTTCATGAAAAAGTTATTTCGTTGCTGGAAACAATTTGTAATTATATTGACTTGAAAATTGACCTAAATTTATGTGCGAGTAAACGAGAATATTTTACGAAACACGGTTTAAAAATATTTTCAGCTGGCTTAAGAAATCCTTTGGGTCCTATAATAAGAGCTATGCAACCAAATAGTATGACGTGAGCCCTTCAGTTTATTATAGAGGAAGATAATATAAAACATGAACAAAATTCTTATTTTTCTATGAATAACCTGAAAAAGAATATTGGCGCGAAAGTAACCAAAGAAATACTTTAAATGACTCCTCTAGATTACGTCAAAATTAAAATTTTATTCCCACTCACAGGCAAAATTTTACTACTCAAAATTTTCAGTTTCCTGGTAACTATTCTTATATTTTACCAACTCAAAATCAAAATTTTCTAATCACCAAAACTTTCCTCAAAATCAGCAGTTTCCCAGCAGACCAATTACTTTACAGAAAAACTTCAATTATAAAGAGCCTAAATATTTTACAAATTCCTAGGTTTTCGGAAGACCCTCTCAACCAAAGCCTACTCCTATGAGTATTTCTACAACTAATTCTAAGTATAAACCACAACCGATGAGTATTTCAACTAATACATCCAAATTTTCTCCAAACAGGCAAATGCAAACTTTTCACCAAAACCCGATAATAAGTGAAGAATTATTCAATACTGAATACATTGAAGATCCTATTCCGGAAGAGTATCAAGATAATGCGGAAACGGAGTTGTTGAAGAAAATTATTCAAATCCTGATGAAATAAATGAAAATTTTCAAATTGCCCTCTCGGAAAGGCCCAAAACATAGAATACCACCTTTCAAGTGATAAGAAAGAATTACCATACATTACGATACAAAATCCGCCTTCAAAGCTATTGATTGATACAGGATCCACAAAATCATTTCTAAATCCAGATTTAGCAAAAAATTTTATTCCGAATTTATATGTAGAGAACCTTTCACAGTGTCAACAGTCTTCCAATCTGCTTTATATGATTATTGCGCTGAGATTCCTTTATTTCCTGAATTTAATCTCAAAGACCATTTCAAATTTTATCTTTTCAACTTCCACAATCTTTATGATGGTTTAATTGGACTTGATAATCTGAAAATATTAAATGCAACATTAGATTTCAATAATTCGAAATTGTTCACACCACATGCTACAATTCCAATCAAATATCAAAATTCTCTAGCTATGTTTAAATTAAAGATAGATGCTCATTCGAAAAAGATAGCTAAAATTCCAGTGAAAGAGAAACATGGAGAAATTTTGATTCCAAAGCAAATTATCCAAGAATGTGAAATACCTGAAACACTAACAATATCAGAAAACGGTTTGGTAAATGTTGAAATCCTCAATAAAACCGATCAAAATATTTTAATTATATTGAATACTTCTATCGAATCTTTTTATTTAGCAACAATGATTTTGAAATTTTTACGCTCGAAGCAGATATATAAAATTTAAAAACCCTGATATTGTAAATCATATTAGAACTTCTCATATGAACAAAGAGGAAAAATCTGAAGTATTGAAATTATGCAATAAATATTCAGATATATTTCTTTTAGAAAATCAACCATTGTCTTTTTCCAACCAAGTTAAACATTCTATCAATACGAAAGATGATATTCCCGTACATACAAGATCGTATAGGTACCCATTTGTACACAAAGAAGAGGTAAAAAAATCAGATCCAATCTATGATAAATCATGGTCTACTCCTATTTGGATTGTTCCGAAAAAAAGCTGACGCCTCTGGTAAAAAAAAAGTGGCGAATTGTCATAGACTTTCGGAAATTAAACGAAAAACTATAGATGATAAGTATCCACTACCAAACATTACTGACGTTTTAGATAAGTTAGGAAAGTGTCAATATTTTTCAACAATAGACTTGGCGAGTGGATTTCACCAGATAGAAATGAACCAAAAGATATACCTAAAACTGCATTCACTGTAGAGAACGGTCATTATGAATTTGTTCGAATGCCATTTGGACTAAAAAATGCTTGTTCCACATTTCAAAGGGTTATGGATAATGTTTTGAGAGGTTTACAGAATGAAATTTGTTTAGTTTATCTTGACGACATCATAGTTTTCTCGACATCCCTTCAAGAACATTTAGTGAAATTAAAGAAAGTATTTCAACGACTCAGAGAATCAAATTTTAAAATTCAACTCGATAAATCAGAATTTTTAAGAAGAGAAGTTGCTTATTTAGGTCACATAGTAACTCCTGAAAGAGTCAAACCGGATCCTGATAAAATTGTTGCCATTCAAAATATCCATTACCTAAGACAACTAGAGAAATCAAAGGATTTCTAGGACTTTTGGGATACTATAGAAAATTTATCAAAGACTTTTCGAAAATTACAAAACCACTCACTGCGTGTTTAAAAAAATGCAAAAATTGAACTTACTACGCAATTCATAAATTGTTTTGAATATTGTAAAAATTCATTAATCAATGAACCGATATTACAATATCCGGATTTTTCGAAGGAATTTATTCTCAGTACAGATGCGAGTAATTTTGCTATAGGAGCTGTATTATCACAAGGTCATGTAGGAAGTGACAAACCAATCTCTTACGCTTCTCGGACTCTTAATGATAGTGAACAAAATTATAGTACGGTGGAGAGAGAACTTTTATCCATAGTCTGGGCTACGAAATACTTTAGGCCCTACCTTTTTGGAAAAAATTATCACAGATAATAAATATTTAGAATGGATAATGCCCTGAAGGAAACTAATAGTCGCCTTCTTAGGTGGAGGCTCAAACTAGAAGAGTATGATTTTGAAGTCATCTACAAAAAAAAAGATCAAAAAATACCAATGCAGACACTCTTTCTAGAATCGAAGTTCATAATAAAGAATTTTTGAATATATGGAAAAATTTAACGAAGATTTGTCTAAGACTAATGTGAATAATGACAACGTATCAATGATTGTCAACCTAGATGATACAGTTGGTGAAAATGAATTTACAAGTGATGATCCATCATATGAAACTTTAAAAATTTTTGAACGCGAAAGAAATTCATTATGTTCCAAATATAACAGAACAATTAGGAAATCTATTTGATGCTCCAGAAAATTTTTCTCTAGCTCATTGTGAGTCAGAAGATTT
Organism: Micraspis discolor; assembly: GCA_030674115.1. Taxonomy (NCBI): domain Eukaryota; kingdom Metazoa; phylum Arthropoda; class Insecta; order Coleoptera; family Coccinellidae; genus Micraspis; species Micraspis discolor. Next base: position 4,707 of record JARTUT010000271.1, read on the forward strand.
GTTCATGAATAAGGGTATCGCTCTAGGTTCCAAAGAAAAATTCGGTAAAATTCAGGATCTCGAAATGAAAAAATTCGAGAAGTGGCTGAAATTTAAGTCAAGAAAAGATACATTTATCATTTAATAACTAAGGAACTATATTATCATAAACCGCGATATGAAGCAATTTTCCGATCTCTCATAAATCTCAAAAATTGTGCCAAAAAACGGATATTAGATATTTAGCTTTACCAAAAATTTCTAGTGGTCTGGACGTACTAGCATGGAATAGAACATTCAGTATGATAAATTTCATTTCTGCACATTCTGATATAGCCATCAATATCTATTACTTACTTCAGAAGGAACTAAAATTCCAAGAATGTTGAAAATCAATCTGATGGTAACACTGTACAATCACGAAGACCCAATTCAAGAAATACCCATTTCTGACAAAGATCTGAAGATTTCTGATAATCAAATAGTTTCTAAATTCGTTCATAATTCTCCAGTAATCGTGAGAGTAAAAAAATTTTTTTGAAACGAACGAAGAATTTTTGTTCAATTGTCCACCAACGATCTGAATAGAGAAACCTCAGAATTTTTCAAAACGTATATAAGACCTAATATTCTTTATGCTTTGTATTTCAAAAAAAGATGATTATTATAAGGAAATTTGCAGGAAATTCTCAGGAAAACCTTCAAACAATCTGCGTTCAAATTATTGAAGTGTAACATCATTTTAGAAGACGTGGAGGAAAAAGACGAACAAATTAGAATTGTAAAGTTTATGCATGAAGGTAAAACAAATCACAGAGGAATTTCTGAGACTGTATCAAGAATAAAAAGGTCATACTATTGGCCAGGTATTTTGAATGACGTAACAGAATATATTAACAATTGTGACATATGACAAATCAATAAATACGATAGAGATCCCCAAATCAAAAGTTAATGTTGTCCCCCACTCCTCTAAACCTTTTGAAATTATACACATTGATACTTTTCAAGCTCAAAATAGGAAATTTTTGACAATTGCTGATGCTTTTTCGAAATATGCTTAAGCATATCCTCTGATATCCTTACGGCTATAGAAGTAGTAAAATCTCTTTTGATTTTTATGATACATCACGGTTCACCCTCAATGATAGTAATGGATAATGGAACAGAATTCAAAAAATAGTATTGTATCGGAGTTTCTAGATCTACACCAAATTGCTCCTCATTATATTACTGTAAACAATTCACAATCCAATGGTATTATTGAAAGATTTCATTCCACTTTACTGGAACATTTGAGAATTTTGCAAAATAAGTACAATAATTCATTAAATATCGAAGATTTAATGCCCTATGCAATTCATGGTTATAATAATTCAATTCATTCTCTGACAAAGCAGAAACCTTTCGATATAATTAATGGCCATTTAGATAGTAAAGATCCCTTCATATTGATATAAACAAAAATATTATTAATAATTACGTAGAAAATTATAAACAAAAAACTAAGGAAATTTACAGAAGACTGAATGAACTGATGGGGAGAGGAAGCAAAGCATCATAGAAAGTCATAATAAAGAAAGAAATGATCCGTTAACGTATAAACCTGGCACAGCAGTATTTCGTAATGTTAAATCAAATATGAGGAATAAACTCACACCAAAATTCTCTAAAGAAAGTACTGCGAGATCAGAAAATTAAAATAAATACCGATACGAAAATTTTACACATAAGCAAAATCTCAGAAAACCAAAAACTAAGTCTAAGAAGAAATTTTGCAGGATTCTACTGTCTCTAACGACAGCCGAGGAGATAATGATAACAGATCTGAAGGATAACCTGGGGATTCTTCCAGTTTACCTAGGAAATGCACGAATTAAGGAAAAACGCATGATTTTATCCATTTCATTGACCTATCGCCAATTTATGACCAAATTATCCACCTTGAGTTCGTTTGCCAAGAAGTAATGAAATCTCAATCTTTATTCAATAATACAATTTATTCCACATTACAAAATTATAATAGAATCGTGAATTACCAGGTACAAATGGCTATACAAAAACTAAATAGTTTGTTACCCCACAAAAGAAGCAAGAGAGGACTAATAGATGGGTTAGGAACTATTATCAAAAGTATTTCGGGCAATTTAGAGGCAAATGATGCAGCTCATTATGAATCAATATTGAATTCACTCCAGAAAAACCAGCAAGAGATTAAAGTTAGACTGAACTCTGATATTTCTTTAGCGGGAGAGATTGATCAAATCAGTATATCCGAAAATATTATAACTAAAATAATTAACGACATTGAAATTGCTATGAGCTTTTCAAAGCTTGGTATCCTTCACCATAGTATAATAAAATTTTCAGAATTAAAATCAATAATATCTGTTATTTCAACCCAATATTCAGAAAAATCATTCATTTTCTCCAATGAAAATGAGTTTCGTAATTATTATGAACTGATTAAAGTTGATGCTTATTATGCCAATCTCAGAATCGTTTTCATTCTGCATTTTCCTCTTGCATAAACCGAATCATTTTTTTCATTATCATTTGTATTCCATTCCAACCAAAAATAATACCATCATCATTCCACGAAATACCTATCTGACATTAAATGAAAATAAATATCAATACACCTCAACACCTTGTATGAAAATACATCCACACTACTACTGCGAAAAAACAGCTTAATGAATAGAATTCAAGATGAAGACTGTCTTTTGAAGTATTACAAATCAAGAAATCAATAGGAAATTGTCAATATCATCCAGTTGAAATCAAATTCAGTTTTATCCAGCAAATCGAGCAAAATATATAATCATAGCACCAAATGAAATGAAGATCCGTCTTACCTGTAAAAGAAGTGAATATACATCTCTCAAGGGAATTACCTTATCACCATACCTAAAGGATGCCTATTTGAAACAGAATATGGAAAATACACAAATTCAAGGAAGTGATCGATAGTCAACCAATGTACCTACCAAAAATTGTATCCAATTCCAATCGGACTGAACCAGATCAATTGAAGATAAACTTGCAGATCATCCCATTAGATTCATTACATGAGCTGAAGAGAATAAAAAAAAAGATTTGAGAGCGTTGATACTCCAGGATAATAAACAAAATTCCTGTACAAGTTTAATTGGAATCCTTTATATTATCCACATCGCTGCAGGAGGTTACCTGGCAATAAAGAAAATCTTCCATAAATGCTACCCCAGAAAAGTTTCCAAAGGTGACACCCAAATTCAATAGCAAGACACCAATCCATCGCAAGGAACGTTTTTCACCCCGTAAAGAAAGTTCTGTGGATGGAGGAGTTATATATCACAGAACGATGATATAGCAAAATATCATCTGTTCATCTTCCCGTGAGAATCTCGCATGGATAACAAATACGTCGAATGTGCAGTTTTCCCTCTAGTATAAGTTTACATGTTAGATCATTTTAAGTTAGTCTTGACATAGCTAGATACCGTTCATGTGTATTAGTAGTAAATAAAGTTTTTAAAAAGCTCACTGACTTATGCACAATATAATTCACGCCAAATAATAGAAAAACATGGTTTTCAATGATCTTACATACAGCCTTGGAAGTTGCTCGATTTAAGGGTTGTATCAAGACAAATTTAGTAAACCAATCAGTAACAACTAGGGCGTACTAATTACCGTTCTTAGATCTGGGATAGGGTCCTAAAGATCTGCAGAAATCAATTGAAATGGGAAATTGATATTGCGATAATTTCCTATTCGACCTGCTTGAGGCAAATTGCTGGATTTGCAAGAAGCACAAATTTTACACTTCTGAATATAAATTAAAATTGATTCACGCATTTTTGGCCAATAGTATAAAGGCGAAATTCGGGAAAAAGTCTTGAATACACCCAAATGACCTCAATTGGATCGTCATGGTACATTTTCAAAATTTGGTCTCCATTCGCAGAGAGAACAACAATTTTCCACTCAGATAAACTATAAGGAATTATCGATTTACACAGGATATGCTTATATAAAACATTATTGTCAACTTTAAAATCTGGATAAAGGTAATGTTTAGACGTTACTCTGTAGAGCATCTTGCGGTACAATTCATCAGGTTTGAGCATAGACAGGTCCAAAACTGCAGCCTCCAATGCCTCAGGAATCCGGCATAGAGAATCCGGTACATTCATAAGCACGCCTGCGCGATGTACTATATTGAACCTGTGAGCAGACAACTCCATAATCCAGCGGGCTATTCTAGGTGAGGGATCTTTCATCGTACTGAGCCAAATGAGAGATGAGTGGTCCGTTATCACTGTAAATTCGGTACCTTCAACGTACGGACGGAAATGATCGATAGACAGGAGCACTGCAAGTAACTCCTTTTCTGTGGTCGAGTATTTTCTTTGACATTTATTCAAAGCCCGACTGAAATAAGCAATAGGATGTTCTAAACCATCATGTTCTTGAAAAAGGACTCCGCCTATTCCGACATTTGAAGCATCACAAGCCTAGTAAAATCTTCTAGTGAAATCAGGACTAGCTAATATAGGTGTAGTTGTTAATGACAATTTTATCTGAGAGAACACCTGATCTGCTTCCCTCGTCCAAGAAATACTCTGACCCTTTTTGCGACCTTTCAATAAGTCAGAAATTGGACTACACATGGTTGAAAAATCCTTAAGAAACCGTCTATAATAACCGATTAATCCAATCAAACGTCTAATTTGTGTGGTGTTTTTGGGAACAGGATATTCTAAAATGGCCGGACCTTCTCAGGATCCGTTTTGAGACCTTTCTCATCGACTACAAAACCGAGAAAATTCAAAGAGGGACGACAAAACATACATTTCTCGAAGTTAACCGTCAAATTGGCATCTTTAAGTCTCTTATAAAGTCTTCTTAAAATAGTCAAGTGCGTATCGAAATCTGGCGTTGCAATAATGATATCGTCGAGATAATAAAAACGTAAGGCTCCAACGATGGATCAATGACCATATCCATCAACTTACACATTGCCTGAGCTGAATTGTTCAAGCCAAAAGGTAAAACATTGAAACAGAACAGACCTCTACCTTGTACTGAAAAAGTTGTTTTGATTTTGGATTCTTCGTCTAAAGGTATTTGAAAAAGCTGATATCAAATCTATGGAAGTTAAAAGGAGGCATTTTTAATTTTACTAATTATTGTGTCGATCAGAGGCATCGGATAGCTGTCCTGGACCGTTACAGAATTTAATTTCCTACCATCAAAACTACTCTATGCTTGCCATTTTCTTTTGAACAAGCCATAAGGGAGACAACCAAGGCGAACATTCAGTCACCGGTTTGACCACATCGAGTTTGATCAACTCATCAATTTCCTTATTAAGAACATTTTGCATTGCCGGAGATAATTGGTACATTCTTTGCCTTATAGGACTGCCTTCAGTTTTAATAGAGTGAGTAAGCAGATGAGTTCTACCAATTTTATGTTCTGGGCCAATAAGCTTAAAAAATCAATTACCTCATTGAGTTCATCTCGTTGAACTGCAGATAAATTATCTGAAGACTGAATAGTATGTATGGCTGCTTAAGAAAACAAAGATGTATCGAGAAATTTAGAAAAGTCGATTTTAATGTTAAAAAGTTTCAGAAAGTCCATCCCCAAAATTAGCTTATGAGAGATAGAAAGTACTACAAGCACTTTTAGAGTTTTCAGAGTATCATGAGCGGTAATCGGTAACAAAACGTACCCTAGGGTATTCTGTAAATGACCATCGGCCGTTAAGCTAACAGAGACGTCGTAATCGATAGGAAGATTGAGCTTTTGTAAGATATAGAAAAAAGGTGAGCCGAGAATTGAGACATTCCTGCCACTGTCTAGTTGAGCCGATACTTGTTCACCCTCAACAGATACATTCAGGTAATGTCGATTATCATGAGTAAGTCTATTTAATAGGGGTTGAGTAGAGAAATTGGTGTTCGATAAGGGGTTTTCTGGTTGCGATCTCGGAACTTCAGGTGTTTTAGCAACATTATTTGAGTTATTATAAAAATTTTCAACAGGAACGAGCCATTCTCTCCAAGATTCACGGTCAAAAAGATTATTATCGAGAGATGTTAATTTTTTGTTGACTTTCTGGCTTAACCTAAATTTTGAACTTTTGTGGCAGGCTGAACTGGACTTAATTCTTGCTGGTGGCCGTCTGCTGCCATAGATCCACCAGCTTGCACATTTTTTTGACACTTTTTATAGGAAAGTTTAGTCTTCCCTTCAGAACCACAACTAAAACAAAAAACTTTCCTAGGTTTTCTACAAACCGAATATTTGTGTCCTGTTGATTTACAGTTCCAACAAATTACACTAGATTTCACTTCAGAAACAATCAATCCTTTCGGGAATCTATGAGGCAAATCAGAGGGTAAAGTATCCTCAATACGCTCACACAGAGAAACCAACTGAGCTATGGTATTGATATCTTGGAGAATCAAGGCTTTAACAAAATCAGGCAGTAAGTTGGTTCGAATAGTAGTGACAATTTGTTGCTCCGGAGGATGGTTTGTTAGTCTATTAAATTGCGCTTCTATAGAACTAATAAAAACAGCTACAGATTCACCTAATTGTTGCTTTCTAGATTTTATTCCATCCATCAGAACTTGATCATAATTAGAAGGTAAAATGGTCTGTTTCAAACCGGTTACTAGTTCAGACCAATCTTTGGAACTCTTCCTAATATAATGATTGTGCCACCAGGTCCATGCATCCATATGAAACAAATCTGAGGCTGATTCGAATAAATCCTGGTCAGTACAACCTCGAGATACTTCAAGTGTCTCGACCAAATCAAGAAATGAAACCAAAGGTTCCTTACCGGAAAATTTCTTAATACCCCACTTATACACTGGGATTCTCTTTGAAAAATGTGATGTCATATTTCCTGACGCTGTATTAGGACTATATAATGGAATTTTTGGAGTGGATAAAGCCAGAGAAACGCTTATCAGCCAGATCTGATTCTAGCATAAAAAGTTCTGTTAACAGTTTCTGTTTAATATCGGCCTGCTTGTCATCTGCAGGCTGTAACCGATCTATTCTACCTGAACTATGAACTAACCTAGATGTTATTCGGTTATAATCATCCCTAGAAGAGGAAGCTCCAAATTTGTCTATCAATTCCGAAATTTGTTTGAGAGAAAGTCCGAGATCTTGTAAATTTTCATCAAAGGTATAGACAAGGTAACAAAACTACGGTTTGCTCCTTCCTGCGAAAGAGAACCTCTCAAAGTTTTACGATTGTTATCTACTGTATCAACCACCTTCTTATTCAAGCGAATAGAAACTTCATAAGTAAGCTCATGAGCCTTCAAATAGTTTGGATTAATTGACATATTGTCAAAGGTATCAAGCACCCCCAGGCAATACAAAAAATACTGATAACAAGATAACGGGTAGTCAGAGTTGAACTAGCCCATCAACGGTAGGCAAAGAAAGATAAGTGAGATGAAAAGTTTATAAAGGGATCAATATGTTAGAGAAGCAGTAAAAAAAAAAGAAAAGAAATAGAAACCACCTGTGATATTGAGTTCTGAGCCTCGAAAAATCTGCTACCAGTGGTTCAAACAATCATTGACAGGTGTAGAAGCATCACGAAAATCGGGGCCCCACGTTGGGCGCCATTTGTGTAACTAAGAAAACTTTATGTAATTATACAGGTAAAATAATTTTGGCCGGCCAGCTGGAGAGCAGGTAAAATGATTTGATGCCTCTACCCTAATCAATGAAAGTTCGAAATAGAACAGTCGTCATTTATTCCACTTTTTACAAATATCAGTTATTTACATATGTACAGTCAAAATTGAGTGGAATTGACAAGATGTTCGGTCATGTATGTTTCACAGGTAATCACTATCCCCTTCACTGGAACTTATCTTGTTTATCCTTGATATTCTGGATACGTCTAGTGTAGAAGATGGATGTTGAAGTTTCCACCCTGTATATCAAGATTCCAGGAAAATGATCTCCTCTGGTGGTTTTTCAGTCGAAGAAACGTTCGGTAATTATCTTCTCTGGTGGTTTCTCAGTCAAAGAAACGTTCGATACTGCTGCAAGTTGGCAACAAGCTCTCAACTTCAATGAATTTTGTACTTGATAGGTCGACGACAAAATTTCATACCCCGACGGATTTGGCGGAAAATTTCTTTCGCCAGGCAAAATTTGCATATAAAATTTACGAAAACACTTCGAACGTGTTATTTCAGCAGCTTGTTGACAGTGAAAAGACAAACTGGATCGAGAAAATCGACCATGCGAGAAGGATATCGATCGATTCGGCGTGTTAAGTAGATCATTCTAATGATAATTGAAATTCTTATGGACAGTTTTAAAGCGGATTTTTGCGGTTAATTGAAATTGGTAAATCATGGTGCTACAACCCCTTCTTCCAATCCACCGCTTTGGAAATCTTTGATCCAGATATTCTTGAACTGGTAAGGCGTAGTGTGGAGGAGCTCCATTCTGCTGAAACATAATCTGATCTTCCTTAATTTCATCATCTTGATTAAATATTTCTATGTAAGTGGATTGTAGATAGGAAGCCACTGTTATAGTTGTTTTGAAGCTCAAAATGTAGATTTTTCATTAAAAAACACCACAAGTGCCATGAAAACACCACTTCATTTTCAAATACTTAGTTCAAAATATTTCGAAAACTAATGCATAAAGTGGAAAGACAAATACTGTGCTGGAATCAGTATAAGAATACCTTTCAAATCAGGTATCACTCACCCCATCTTCCCTATTCAAAATTTGGGGGTGAGGGTTGTAGTAGTAAGGGTTGAAGCGCTATACGTCCGTAACCTACATCTTAAATTGTCCCCCTCGAAACAGAAATCGACTTGTACGAGCATTCCTATCGAAAAAAATTATTTCGTCTGTAATCTCGTCTGTTTCGTTTTCAAATGATCACCCTGTATATCAGGTGTTCGAGTAGACGAAGGAGTTCTTCGAAGAGAGTTACGGTCACGTATTCCCTTTGTACAGGAATTGATATGTTCAGTGGTATGAATAAATTAGTTATTGTAAATAGCTATTTTTGTGTTATTGACTGATGAACGTTACGATACAATAACAACCATTCTTAATTTAGGTAATGATACAAATTTCGGTAGGAATACATATATTCTATTATGATATTGGTGAATATTAATATATCATTTAGTTATAGATGAGAATCTTCGTAATGAAGCTAGACTTTCGTTGGTTGGCACTTGAATTCACTTTTCTTAAAATGATTATTTCACATTATCTTATATACAATGTTATTAATATTCGATATTTGTAATATTACTGATACAGCAAAGAATATTTTTGACTCATAAGAGAACATTAGACTTTATCTACAATATTGTATCAAAATTTCTTATTCAATCCATCTAAGATCCCGAAGGAGATCCGAAGTAAGTGAAATAACAAAAATGATTAAGAAAAAATTTAAACATAACTGCATATTTAAATTTTTTCCCCATTATGTCGGATAGGTACTTGAGATCTGCATTCTAGGAACCTTCTGGCAGTTTTTCCTTTTCTTGGGAGTTGATCTGGTGCACACCTAGAAAAAAATAGAATATTGATTCCATTCCAACTTCTGCTTCTTGAATTTCAGTTGAGCCATATTCAAATTGTAACAGTGATATTTTTTGCGTTGTGTTGTTTCTTTTTTTTTCACTGATCTTTTCATAGCTGAAAATTGATATGACAAATGATGCATTATCAGTGACAAAATTTCTAATCAATTATATCATAGGAAAAACCTACCCAAACCGAAAATTATTTTAATTTTAATTATACTATTATCTAGAAAATGAAAACTTTCAAAAAAATTCAACATTTAGCTATTTTTTCGATAGTGGGAAAAGTGACAGTATTTTGACTTATTCTTTATGAGCAAAGCTCAACATGCCATAATGGTGGGCAGTTACCAGCCAATTAGAAAAAAACAGCGAGGTAATATATTTACCGCACTGCTGTAGCGTGCTGTAATATAGGTAATTTCCACTTCAATATTGCAATATGAACATAAAGAAATCTATTTAAACTTACTTGATTCAATCTTGAAATATTTTCAATTGATTTTTCAAATGTGAATTTAAGATCGGAGGAAAAATAGTAATTAAAATTCGTGGGAGAAGCTCATTTCCAAACTCCTGTGTTAGCAGTCGCTACGCTCATCGTTTAGTAATTATATATATATTATGTTTTTCTCACCAATTATAAAATAAGCTATTTCAGTCAGAAGAATAAAGATGCTCTATCATAAGTGTATTATGATTGCTCAGAAATTCTTCGCCGCCAATGCAGGTATCAGGCCGCCAAATCAAAGATTCGTAAAGTACAGATAATAAGAGGAAATAATATCACTGACTTGAGGCCAAGAACTTTTGCGCGCTTGTTCCGAAATTTTTTCCGTACTATGTAATAAAGTGATACTATTAAGGAAACCGTCACAATGTGTGTTCAAATTTATCTCAAATTGCAAATTATCACTCAGAGTATTCCGTCAGTTTTTTCGAATGATCAGCTTTTTATTTATATAGTCGAATATAAATTCCAGAAAGATAATGCCTCAGATTCGACTCTTTTAAAACATCTACAGGACCCTAAGGAGGAATGAATATGCACAAAATGTTTCATTAGATATGAATTATTGAAAAAATTTTTAGCAATGAATATAAATTGAGCTTGACTATTTCTACGAAATTTTGCTAGCCTTTTTGTCGCAATCTCATTCAAGAATCTTCGGAGTAACAACTTGATCAGAAGGATATTCTAGGTGTTTTTGAGAAAACTAAATTTCAGATGCTCAAAATTGCGGAACCATTTGACTGATTCGACCCGATAACGAACTTGATCGATATATTTAGACAATATACCTATTCTGAAAATATGAAAACTTCTTCTCATCTCTTTCGTAAGATAAAGTGTATACGGCTGACTAGCTATATCAAATTCTGACCACGATTTCTTCATCAGGAAGTCGAACTCTATAGATTGAGACCACTATCGTCTCTATGTTCGAAAATATCGAATATGATAGCACGATGTTCTATTAGAAAATAAAATCTCTCGATAGCACTTTATGAACATTGAAAAGCAAAAGTTATCTTGGGCATCGACCAATATACCCCAAGAAATAATTGAGGCAAACATAAGATGAAATAAGAATAGTTCAGAAAAGTAACACAGATCATAGAATAGAATAGAATAGAATAATTTATTCATGCCATTACACAAAAGTATTTACATACGTCAAAGCAACAATATATACAAAGATATCAGACACATCATCTGAAAAAACTCATTCAAAGAATAATAACATTTTTCACAAAAATAATCTTTAATTGTTCTCTTGAAACTATTGATAAAGCAGAACCCTCATGGTGGCTGGCAATTTATTGAACAGTTTGGGACCATAGAATAATACGCCACACTTCATTCTGTTTATACGATGGAAATCTGTATACACGTGATCACTGTGGCGAGTACTATATTCATGCAAATTTCCGTACGTCCGGTATCCATTAACATGAACTCTAACATACAACATGCATTGCAACATGAACAAACATGGGACAGTTAGTATATTCTTTTTCCTAAAAGCATCTTTGCAATCGTCTCTATATCCAAGATTGCTCAATATCCTGACCGATTTTCTTTGTAAACTGAAAAGTCGTTTTGTGTTAGGTCATGACCCCAACATAATATTGCATAGGATATCCTCGATTTAATGAGAGCATGATATACTGTCAATAAGACTTTCTCTGAAACAGTACCCACCAAAATCCTCAGAGCAAACACACCAGAAGATACACCTTTACAGATCTTATCAATATGAGGCATCCAGGAGAGTTTATAATTCACCGTGACGCTCAGAAAATTAACTGAATCGGACGCATTAAGACCCTCCAGTTCTCTCAAAGAAAAGAACATGAGGTGAGTTTTTGTATCATTTAGTTTGAGCTGATAACTGTGAAACCACTCGGTGATCGACACGCGAATATTCCCCATCAACTGCCCAATAAGGGTCCTACATGCTGCTCTCTTCAGTGCTGTGGTGTCATCTGCAAAAGTACAAGATCGGCGTTTGAATCACAGCCGACAATATCATTGATGTAAATCAGAAACAAAAGTGGCCCAAGGACCGACCCTTGAGGCACACCAATCGCTACATTCAACAAACTGGATAATCCCTCTACAATCAACGCGCTGCTTCCTGTTACACAGATATGAGCCAATAAGATCGACTGCATCCTGCCCAAACCCATACTGTACAAGTTTGAGAAGGAGGATCTCACGTGAGACACAATCAAAAGCTTTGCTCAAATCGCAAAATAAAGCACCTACATACTGACCTTCCTTGAAACCTTCATTAATAACTCTCGCCAGTTCGGTAATGGCTGCTGTTGTAGAAAGAGAGCTTCTGAAGCCAAACTGCGACCGATTGAAAAGACCATATCTGTCAAAATAGGTAGTTACCTGACGTTGAATAACCTTTTCGAGAATTTTAGGAAAAATGGGCACTATCGATATAGGTCTAAAGTTATCGACTGAGCTAAGGGAACCATTCTTATGAACGGGCACAACTCTCAAAACTTTCAAAATATCAGGAACAATGCTATCCCTTATATGTACAAATTCAACAATTTTGTAAGTGGACAGACAATTTCATGAGTTACGCACTTGACGACTCTACTGGAAAATCCAAAATAATCCCTAGTCTAGTGTCTAGTGTTTTCAACTCCCCAATAATATTCCTCACAACGACCTCCGATACTGAAGAAAATTGAAACTCAAGCTCACAGAGATTACGGTCAATTATGTGACAATAGTCATTCATAAAATCAGCAGAAGACTTACTTGTAGGCGGTATATCATTGACTATATTATGTGGTAACTCCACAAAGAAGGCGTTGAAGTCGTTTGCGGAAATCTCAGATTTGCATGAGGTATGACTTCTCGAAGTATTAACAGTATTCTTAACAACATTCCATATCGATTTAGAATTGAAATTATTTGCTTTTATATAATTATCATTGAAGAGTTTTTTCGCTTTTTTCAGTTCAATTCGATATAAACTACCATACTCCTTGCATAACTTGGAAAGGTAAGGAGTTTTCTTTCATCTCAAAAGTTCTCTATAGTATAGCAATGTATCGCGCATTTTCTTAAGTCATCATTGAACCAGGAGATGGGGGTGTACTGACAGTATGTTTATATGTTTTTTCTGGAAATGCTAGCTCCATGCTATTCCTCAAAATATCACAAACATCTCAAATTTCATATTAGTATCTATATGGTCATCAATAACAAAGTCCCAACATATTTCTCTTGTTAAAAACTTCATCACATAAATACCATGCTGGGTGAAAGGTCTACATACAGTAACATTGCAATCTTCACTCATACAAAACTGGACAACAATGGTGGCTTCAACAGCTTTATGATCTGCAAAACCCAAATCAATTGCACATCCAGTACAATTCTCGTCAGTGACAAAAAAATATTATCCAAACAGGCGGGACCCCTAGTACATTCATCGATTATACCACGCATTCCAAATGAAGAAAAAGATCGAGTACCGCTGATCTATTACCACTTTCCACAAGAAAATTAACATTAAAATCTCCCAGAACAACCACTTGATTTCCACGCCTAGGGTTGCCACCTTTATTTTTGCAGTTAAAGTACATTGGTTATTATAGGTAAGAAAAAAAGTACATAGTATCAAAATAAAGTACAATTTATTTTGCCTAATTATTATGTTTAAAAACATACTTTTATTGCTTTTTGCAGTTTGTATCAAATTAGCATCTTTACTAAATAATTGCACAGCATCTTTACAGTCTATATTAAAATTAAAGTAAATAAATAATTCATTTTTATTAAATTCAGAGACGCTTTGTTTCTTTCGTCTCGCCATTTGTTATTCATCACAGAAAACACTCTTTCTGTAAATGCTGACGTGGCGGAATAGACAATAAAAATGAAATTACTTTATACAAGTTTAAAAAATTATCATCACTCTTACTAAATACTTGCTGCCATTTTTGTGCAGTTGATAGTTCTGCAAAACCCTTAGAAGTACATAACTGATTATAAAGTTGGTTTAATAAAGTGATTTCTCCGTAAAGATTATCCATATCCACATTAAGCTTTTGCAAATTTAAATTCTCAATTATGTTCACAATATTATCAAATTTTATATTACTCTTTAAATTTATATTACCAAGTGTAAATAACCAGTTTGTGTTATTAAAATCAAACCATTTATTCAGGTACTCTAGGATTTGTCAATAAATAATAAAAATTCCCTTGAATTTTCCTAGTCAGTTCCGGTGAAGATAACAGTTGAATTTTTTTGCCTGTTCCATAGCCAAAAAACATATCTTGTTATCTTTGTGTTAATTGATCTCTAAGACTAACCATAATCCCATAAATATCTAAAATTGTTATGTAGTTGCCTTCTAGACATTTCACAGCTTTATTAAATAAATTTAATATGTGACTACAAAATGCAAATAAATTTCAATCATATCATTCTCAGTTTCATTGAGCATCAATAAATTTTGTAAAACTATTGGACAATGGTCTAAACTTAAAAAATAGCTTCTAATAGGTGACCAATTCAATAATAATGTATCAATGCATGGCAAAAGAGAAAGCCATCTTGTTCCCACATGGCGTCGTATTTCATGAAAGTCTCCATCTACTGATGCTACAAATTTTTTCAGTCCTCTCTTCTTACAGCAGAATGTGAAAAATGTGCATAAATTTTTAAAATCACATTTTCTATGTCATGTGATAAAAAACTCATTGCATGCCTTACACAATTATGCACTATATGTGCATGACAATTGCCTTTAATCAAATTTGGTACCATGTTTTTTATATTTGTGAATAAAGAATGATTAACGCCAAAATTAGCATTTGTATTACCAGCACTTAACCCAGATACATTATTAAAAGATAATTTGTATTGCTCTAATGACTTTGAATTGCTTCAAACATACCGTCAGCAGATTCATTACTATTTTCATAAAAGTCAATTAATTTGTTTTCACTGCCATTTTTGGCTGTAAAATATTGTACCACTAATGGAAACAGTTTTATATTTTTTTGTTTGAAGCATCTGTTTGTAAGCAGTAAAACAATTTGTATTAATAGTATCTATTACATTTTGTAAAGAATATGGGCCTAACACCTCTGCAACTAGTGCTTCCATTTTTGTTCTAGCTAGACGAATTGCTGTAGCTGTAGATGAATCGTCATAAATCATTTTATTCAATTTTATAGTACAATCCATGCTATTGTAGGACAAATTATGTTTTACTGTGTGATATGTTAGGGCTAACTCGGATGCAACAATATTTTCTTTATCACTGTATCGAGAAGATGTGGAAGCAGAAGAAGAGTCAAGAAATTTGTCAATTAGTCCAGTTGTTCTCCTCATTTCTACTTTTGATTTGTGTTGTTTGGTCTGTAGGTGTTGTTTAATCTGAAAATAATAAGAATAATCCTGTCACTATACCCATCACCTCCAGTCACCATCAAATAAATATGCTTTTAAAGTTTTTGGTAAAATCTCTGCATCATTATTTTAAATAAAAATAAAATAAAATCAGATCATTTTATAGCATAGCACAGCATAGTTTAGTTTTGATATTTAATGCAACCATAAAAATAAAACACACACACACACCCATGAACATACAGAAAAAAAGAAAAAATATTACATACTTGTCCTATTCCTGCTGAGGCTACTGTAAATGTAATTCCACAAAATTTGCATTTTCCATTATATTCGTTTAGTAGATCATTAATTAACCAATCACCATGTTCGATTTCCCACTGACTTTTATACTTCTGCAATCGTTTAATTTTCTGTTTTGTCGGATCATTTTTTTTTAAATATTTTTTCGGTGTAGTATATTTATATTCATTATCTATTTGATCCGTTTCACAATCGAAATTACGTTTTGCAGGTGTATGTGGAATATTCTTATCCATAATGTGTATTTTAATTGCACCACAAAGTACTTTTATTTAAAGGAAAAATTGCACTCAAGCCGCTCCGCAAACAAACAAAAATTTGTGACAGTAAGTGGTGACATGACATGACAATTTGAGGTTAGGTTTTAGGTTGCGTTCAGAAATTGTAAAAAACGAGCGCTTGAGTGATGTGGCGCTGGCGAGTGGCGACATCGATTCAGGACCAAATCACCAATCGATAAATTTCGTTAAACAAAATAATCGACTAAACTTTTCAAAATCTCGAAGAAATCAAATCATGCGAAATAAAGTATTTTTGTGTACTTTATTGTTCTCATAAAGTATAGAGTACAATTATCTAAAATAACGTACAATACTTTATAATAAAGTACGGGTGGCAACCCTATCCACGCCCCACAGTTATTTCTAATATATCAGTAACAACATCTAAGAATTTACTGAAATTTCCGCGTGGGTGCCGATATAAAGTCACTAAAATAATCTTAAAAATTTTGGATTGAATTACACAAACCTCAACCTCCATCTCGACAGATTTATAGTTCAAATCAATTCTAGGAAAAAATTCATTAAGGTGAGAATTTCGTACCGCGGCTGCCACACCACCGTGAACATGCTGTGCCCGTGAAAATGAGAAACCAAGGTGAAGCCAGAAATTCTTATCTGTTCCAGTTCACAACCAGTCCTCCAATGTTCACTAATTAGAAAAATTTCATGATTCTAATTTAAAGCTTCAATTTG